>JBBBVM010001017.1:0-26150 GCA_037355625.1 Petunia x hybrida | reverse complement strand
AGGCAGATGGCACAAAAAATTCTGTACATTCTTTCTTTTGGTTATATATTTTAGTAGTGTTTGGTCAACTATTGCAAATAGAGGAGGATAAAAAATTGCACGACAATAGGACACTAGAATTTGCTGTTACCGTAATGCCTGCATTTCCCTCAGGATACAACCTGCAAGCCATATCAAACCGGGATTAGTAGATCATCGAACAAGCCAGCAGCTTTGTATGCTTGAACAATTTTATTCCAGCTGGATAACGTTTTTCTAGATTTCTGGTAAGTGACTTTAATTGCAATGTAATTGCTGATGTACTCTATTGGAATCATGGTTGGTTGTAATGACGGTAAACAGTTTTGCTATAACATGGTTGGGCCAATTTGCTCAAGACCATTTGTTTTCTTTTATGCGGAGACTCTTTTTGTATATTATGTTGGTTCAGATGCAATGATCAGAACTAGTTGAGCTACTTCTATGATGTATGCTCACTTTCATTCATTTTTTTCCTTCTTTTTTCTATTGAAAGATAAATTGGTCATCGTCATCGCTGAAGTTATAAAAAGTTGAAACTCTTCAAAAAAATTCAGCAGCCTGTTTCCGGAAATTGGTCTTTTTGTCGTCGAGCACTTAGAAGTTAGATTTTTCTAGTTGAGGTCTTAAAATATAGGAGCTTAATGTTCATGTCTTGAGAGTCAGTATGTCCTTCAGAAAGGAGGAGGAGGTATCATAAGAAAATGTATTGATAGCACAAATACAACATAGCCGAGCAACTCGGGGTCAGATAATTGAATCTTCCATTTTCACTGTCCATGTTTCTCCATTTAAGCCCGTCTCAACTCAATATACACGTAAAAAATGTGAAATATATTAAACACTTCAAGCCCTGGATATTCGTCATGATTAACTTGTAATCCTGTTGAAAACTGTACATACCTCATCAATCATAGTAATACTTCCACAATTCCACGAGCAAAGAAGTAATTCGGTTCGTACAAGCTCGCATGAGAGCACAATATAGACATAATTCTGTTTATGTCTATTTAACGAAGTGATTCAAGACTTATGGCACAAGAATAACGGGGAAAGCAAAGAAATACAGTTGCACATGTAGGAAAAAAAAGAATAGTTCTCAACGAGTGATATATCATATGAATACAGCATTGAGGACTCCCTAAATGGCAGAAATTATGGAAAGCTAAAGGAGCACAATTCAAATTTCTAAACCAAACTGGAAGGAAGGTTAAAAACCTCAAATTTATAAAAGCAGCAGAAAGTGGAGAATTTTCGATTTTCACTAAAAAGAACTGCTAATATGAATTTGATTTAGGCTATTCATTTATTCAGAAAATCATTTCTAACAACTCATCATATTGAAGAGGTTAACAGAACAATCTCAGCATCTATTTGTTGTAGAATTGAAGTGTGTTATCTATAAGTGAATAAACGTCAAGACTCAAGAAATTACGAAATTTTAAGTTCAGTTTCTATGAACAAATGCACAGCGGCATAATTAACTACTTGCATTGCTTTAAGCCTGCTCAAGATGTAGATGAGAGATGTCTACTCATCAGTAAAAGGAGAAGTTTGCTGCTGCTATAATTTTGCTAGCCACTTCCATCTAGCTGTCCATGGGATGCAAGGTGTGCCATGTATTGCTGAAACATCACACGAAAAAATTAAAGGAGATTAAAAGCAGTACCATTACACACACATAGACACACAGAGAATATACACAAACTTATGCAGGACATGAAGATCGAACATTGTAACAAATCCTACTCTAGAAGATTAGTTCATGTTATCATGTAACTTTCCAGATTCCAATGTAGAACATTTGATGAGGTATGAAGAATTTAGTCTGTGACACTCCATGGACCAACATAGTGCTTTCTTGATAAACTGAGATAATAAGCTTCGTCCTCTATTCCTTTGCATATCTTAAAATGAGTAGAAAGTGCAAATTGCAAACATCTACAACTTTACAGACATGACCAATTGTAATTTCCCTTCTCTAGCGTATTATTCTATATCTCTTGTACAAATGAATGACTTACATGCTGGAACTCGCACTCTTACAAAAGGGATGTCACTTTATGTATGACAGGAAAAGAGCATTACATTAAGTATAACAATAAACAGACATAATGAACTAGTCAAAATGTAAAAAAGGGATCCACTTACAGAATGATATGCATAAGGTGATTTTCCTTGGCGTTCGAAATGTTTAGCCAGGATGCACCACTCGATTGGTCCCCATTCTTCCTCTTCAAAAACATTCCCCAATGCCGCTTTATATAACTAAGAATGAAAAAGCAGAGTCAAATTCCACCAAAATCATATATTTCTTTGAAATGAAGTGAAACTTGTCCACCATAATGCATCTAGACAGACCTTAGCTGTGTCAGTAAGGAGCTCTGTTCCAGCCGGATAAGAAGCATAGAATTGGTCAGCTCTCGAGTACCCTGCTCTAGTCCTGCGATACCCAAACCGACATAGTGATTAGAAACATATATCTAAGTACAGCTACGTGAACACCAGAGGATTATACAATGATGGTTTGAGGTCAAAGTATATATCTCAGAACATTCATAAAGAAGAATTACACAAGATGATTATAACCAGCTATACAGAGTTCAGATGCTCAAATATATTTTGGCTGTTCTCCAAAATCAGAAAGCTACCAGTTTAACTTCGTAATTAGATTAGAAATAAGTTAAAAGAAACTCATAATAATACTCACGTGTTGTTGGTGTACCCATATGTGACGAGTGCAGTGAAACAATAGAATCCAGTATAGGACACTATTCTCCGGAATTTTTGGATCTTCAGAATCTCTTTCCATCCTTCAATCAACCACATCTTTTATATTCAAGCGATGAGCACGGAACTACCTTCAATAAAAGGAAGCTACATGAATGTTAGACTAAGACAACTTGCCGCACTTCCCACCTTTATTAAACGAAAGATTGATTTAGCAAGGAGTCAAAAAGAAGTTTCACCTAATGAGGGCTAAGTCATGAATAGTTAACAAATAGAGAGAAAAAGCTGTAAAGGGTGAGCACATAAACAATTGGCTTATTGAAGCTACAACGTTACAGGGTAGATGGGCGGGCCCATTATCCACCGAATTCCAAACCGTACACCAGTGACCCTCAGGGGTTTCTCGCTATCAAAAAGAAGGTACATAATTTTGTGATGTGTCAATCTATTGAAATGGTTTATGTTGCAAGTATAGTTCATGTTCAAAATGCTAATTTAGAGAACAAAGCTTGTCCATTAGAACCATAACCAATTCACTCAAATAGGTACAACTAAACAAATATAAAGTGTTAACGGAAGAGATAATGCAGCTGAGTTTTTAGTTCAGATATCAAATTTGAAGGAAAGGAAGCAGACTACGTCCGTATTGACAACTTTATGCAAGGAGGATGTATAGCTGATATAGAATTTTGTGGAACAAGATAAGATCCTGCAAGCGGCTCAGTACAAACGAAGAAATTCCAAACGAAAGGGTCGGAACTCGCTGAGAAGAAAGGAGATAAAACACAAAGCAATGCCATCAATCTGCCGTTCATCGATAGACAAAGCTCTCTCGTTATCATCTCGTGCCAGATGCAACATCCTTTTTCCTTCTCGTGAACCAGGGGAGCGCCTAGCGCCCGGAGGAGCAAAGCTATTTTCCTTTCAGGGTAAAGCGGCGCATAAAAAACGGTTGGCCCATCAAAAGTCCAGTTCCTTCGCAAGCGGAGTTTAGAATTAACAAGGGTTCGTAGAACGAAGGGAGTGTATGCCTGTTCTTCCTCCATCCATCCAAAAGAGTACACTTTTTAACTAGGATCAAGTATCTCATTTTTAACATGAATCTTGACACCAGTTCCTTCATTTTCTTTTTTTAGCAGTTAATAGTTGCAAACTGCATAACACATTTATATAAAAGAATGTTTAGAAAATGCTCAAGAAAATCATTTTTTATGATGGTAGTGTCCGAGCAAGCTGGCGTGCACCTCAAGAAAATCATGGTCAAGCAAAATACTATTTGTTAAGTAGTAAAAGTATCATAGTACAAAAATCCAATCTTTATATCGCCAAATCTACATTTCATCGAACAGGTTGTGTGCGTAAGTTCCCAGTTTTTCTTTTTCCGATTATTTCAAGCATCATATTGGTTCAATGAAACAAATTTGGGGGCAAATAGCAGCAATTAATGAGGAAATGAGGGATGAATATAGAAAATTTACCGGTTTTCAGCTTCGGCTAAGCTGGTGATGACAGTATTCAGTATTCTCCTATTCTTGCTTTCTTCAAGTAAGAGCCTGTTTGGCCAAGCTTCTGAGGAGCCAAAAGTGCTTATTTTTCACCAAAAGTGCTTATTTTGAAAAATTGAGGTGTTTGACCAAGCTTTAGGAGAAAATAAGTGCTTTTAAGTGGCAGCAGAAGCTTTTTTATGCTGTAGGGAAGAAGCTGGAAAAAGAAGCTGTTTTTAATTTCCATCATTCCAAAAATATCCTTACCAGAATTACTTATATTCCGAATTATCCCTACTTATTTTAACGTAATAATTATATATATAAATAGTACGTTATTTTTTTTCCTTATTTTTTCTACTTACACCTACATCACTATTGTTAGAAATTTTTCATCAAATAACATCTTTTTTTAAAGTATAGATCTAGAATATTCAATTCTGTATGATGTATTTTGAAATTATTTTAAATAAATAATAAAATTAAATAGAGTGTTTGAGCATAAATATTTAAAATTCTTTATCTAGTTAAATATCTGTAAAGTGAATCTTTAAATGTCCTTACTCGTAATTTAACATTCAAAAGTACTTTTTCAAAAGCTTGGCCAAACACAAATTACTACTCAACTATTGACAAAAGTGTTTCTCAAATGAATTGGCCAAACACAAACTGTTTTTCTTCAAAAGTACTTTTAAAAAAAGCACTTTTGAACAAAAGCACTTCTGAAAATAAACAGTTTCCAGAAGCTTGGCCAAACAGGCTCTAAAATCCAGTTTGCTTCTTTTCTTTTTCACCCCCTTTAGAGCCTTCCTTTTATTTTGACAAAATTCCTAAAATAAGGTAACTTTCGAAAAATAGTACTCAAATATCATGTTGTCTAACATTTATTTATATGATGTTACCTCGACTATTATATATATATATAAATTTCGTGTAGAGGCCTGTTTGGCGCGCTAATTGATTTGTAGCCGTCAAAAACAAATTCGCTGAGAAATAGCCAACTCCAGACAAATTCCAGTATAAATACTGGGGCTTTGAACAAAGCCCCAGTATTTATACTGGGAAGCTTCATTAAACTAACCCCAGTATAAAATACTGGGGCTTTGAACAAGTTTTGTTCAAGGCCCCATTATTTTGTTATGGGACTTGGTATAAAGCTTTAGTCCCATAACAAAATGCTGGGGCTGTGCACAAAACTTGTTCAAAGCCCCAGCATTTTGTTATGGGGACTGAAGCTTTATATATAAAGTCTCATAATTTATCCCTTTGATGGGACCTTTGTTATGAAAATAAATTCCATTATTTTGTTATGGGATAAAGTCCCATAATAAAATAGTGGGACCTTTGAACATGTTAGTTCAAGGTCCCATTATTTTGTTATGGGATTATTTGTTATGGGACTTCTTCAGTCCCATAACAAAGCCCAAGTATTTTGTTATGGGACTAGTTTGGGGTGTTTTTCCAACGCTAATGGAGCTTAAGTGTGCGCGCGAATTTTTGACTATTCTTCAATGAATTTTAAAACGGTGGATAGTCCGCAATGAGTGCGTCCAAAATGGCTACTGATCAAATTACCCATACTTTATAGGATTTTTTACATAAAGTACAAGTTTTAGAACTTAATTACCAAACATAGCAATATTTTAGCAAAATAACCCTAGATAGAGGACAACACAAGTTAATTACAATATAGCAAAAACATAGCAATATTTTTCCATAACATACCAAACCCTTACATTCTTCCTCCTATTTCCCCCCACTATCACTTTGCTCCTCCCAGTTCTCTCTATTTCACTTTTCCTCCACTATTTCCCTCAATTTCACTTTTATTCCTATCATTTCCCAATTTCACTTTTCCTTATCCCATCCTCGATGTATCTCGTTGTATCTCACCATATCTCAACTGTTTCTGCACCGTTTCAATTGTTTCTGCAGCACCGTATCTCAACTGTTTCTGCAGCACCGTATCTCAACTGTTTCTGCACCGTTTTCAACTATTTCTGCAGTACCGTTTCAACTGTTTCTGCACCGTATCTAACTGTTTTTGCACCGTTTCACTGTTTCTGCAGCACTGTATCTAACTGTTTCCGCACCGTTTCAACTGTTTCAAACTGTTTCAGTGCCGTTTCAGACTGATTTTTTCACCGTATCTAACTGTTTCTGCACCGTTTCAACTGTTTCAAACTGTTTCAGTGCCGTTTCAGACTGATTTTTTCACCGATCTAACTGTTTCTGCATCGTTTCAAACTATATCATTAGTGTATCTAATCGTTTCTAGACTGCTTTAACATTGTTTAATCTTATTTGTACGTTTATCAATAGTATTTTTTCTTAAAGTAGTGTGTCCATGTGACAGCCAACGGATGCAAACACAAGAAGTCCAGTATATTTAGTCGAGAGAACCTTTAGAAGCAGTACACTAATAAATCCTAATAAATTCACACCTTTACCACAATTCATGTTTTAAGGATAAATTATTCCACTATTCAAGCATACACAACTAACCTTGTTGCTTTACCATTTACCAGAGAATGACATGGCTACCATGAGGAATTGACAAGGCACATTCGCCATTTCCGTCACTGTACTCATCTTCGCATTAGTCAGCGCCCAATTCTCAACCCAACCCCTACCATCATCTCATTCATCCAATTCCCTCGAAATCATATGCACCATAACTCAGCAGTCCGAATCTAAACCCGACCCGGAACAGTACTTGAATCTTTCAATTCAAGCAGCGATTAAAGAACTAACAAAAGCTTCTACGCTACCGAAATCACTGATTCCCAAAGTCAATGACCCGGAAACTGTGTCCGCGTTGAAGGATTGCACGAGTTTGTTTCATGACGCGCTGAGTCAACTCAATGAGTCGATATGGGGCCTACTGAGAAGGGGATGTTGAATGAGATGAAGGTGAATAATATGCAGACATGGATTAGTGCAACGATGAGTGATCGGAAAAGAAGGTATTAGCCGACAGTTTGCGGTGGTTGACGGTGGAACCCGGCGCGTTGAGAAAATCCGGCGGGTTACTTGTAACTCCCTGGTGTATTGCCATATGTATTCTCCTGTTTTTTGTTTTGGCATTTTGTTATGTTGCATTTGATTGATTTTTGAAAAATTTGAAATTTTGAAAATTATTGCTAGGAAAAATATTGCTATGTGGTGTAATTTGTATAATATTGCTATTTCTTTGTAATAAGGGGTGTATATTTGTATATATTTGTAAAAAACCCTACTTTATATAGTAATGACATATCCTCCTTAAATCAGAGTTAGTTAGGTCTTGCAATCACTATATAAGTTCATATGTAACCCATCTGAAAACAATCTAATTCACTATATTTACCAAATTCAATAATACTCTCTTTTTTTCTCTTATTTTTATCATTTTGTCTCTCAACTATTTCATTAGACCTTTTGTCGGAAACCTCGACTTCGCATCATGCAGATAACTATTTTGTTTAATTTTGTTTCCTTTTTTTCCTTTATTGCTTGTTATTATCTTGCTTTCTTTTGAGCTAATCATTTATTATCTTAATATAATTATATTGCTTGTGGCCTAAGATATAAATTCAATTACTTAATCTACTAAGTCAATTTTTAGGTTAAATAGGAGGCTTAAGTTCCACCCATTTAGGTTTTAGCTTTTTTTAAAATCTGTTTGCAAGTGTAGTCATTCACTTTCAAGGGGGCAAAAGTTGTGTATGCAACTTTAAAATATAACATGAAGTTCACCGTATTAAGATTTTTTGAAAATAAACCAAGAAAGTTCACCTTATGTACCCTATTTTGACTCATTGTGAGTGTTTGTCCTCACTTTCTATGGTTTAGCTAAATGGCTGCAAGCTTATAACCCCTTGAGTAACCTAGCAACATATATTTTTTCCGTTGTCGTTCCATTCGTTAGTTTCTTCATTCGTTCCTCCATCATTAGAATTAGTCTAATTTCTTCTCTTCTAGGTGTGTTTTCTATTTCATTCATTTTTTAAAAATATTGTGCCTAGCCAAGACTTCAAGGCAATTAGCTGGGAGAATGTGGGAAGGGGTCGAGGGCAATTACTAACTAGGCTGAACTGCAATTATCTGGGAGATTAGGGAAGAGGTCGAGGACAAGTGTTGACTAGCCAAGACTTCCAAGGCAATTAGTTGTGAGAAGGGGGTCAAGGGAAAGTGTTGCATAGGGAGATGGGGGAGGGGGTTGAGGACAAGCACTGTCTAGACTAAACTTCAAGGCAATTAGCTGGGAGATTGGGGAAGCGGTCGAAGGCAAGTATTTCCTACCGTCTTCAAGGCAATTAGCTGGGAGAACCTGGAAAGGGTGGGGAGCAAGTACTACATGGGCCAGACCTTTAGACAATTATCTAGGAAATTGTGGGAATGGGTGGAGGGTAAAATTCAGATGGAAGGGAAAAAAAGGGAAGGAAGGAATACCACAATCATTTTATAAGATTCATATGGGTATTTCCGTCCGAAAATTATTTATTAACCTAATGGAGGTCTTTACCAAACCAATATAATGGAGGTCAAAAGGGCAAATCAATAACTCTGGTATCGGTTATGAAAATATCCTAAATAAACTAAATTCAGACATAAAGCTTGAAGCTATTTCAAATTAACTTTGAACCTCTGATTTGAAGTTGAGCAAAAAAAATGTAGATTTCTTTTATGTCATCAGACTTCTACTTCATATCTAAAAAGACTTAAATTAGCTTAAAATGGCATAAAGTTCAAATCTAGTTATCTTAATACAGACAATTTTGATTTGAAGTAACCAGCCTTTGTAAAGGCGTCCCACCACCGTCTATAGCTATAATGGAAGGTCAAAATAGGTTAGGTGTGCACTTATCCTGGAGGGTGATTTATGAAAATAGGACATTCCTAGGATTCCATTAAAGATTTATCCCCTATAAGAAAAAATTTAAAAATTTAACCCCCATTAGAAAGTTTATGGCGATCGTCAAATCTTTCTATTAGCAAAGACTTTGTGACCAATTTTTCCTGGTAGGAGCTATTTTTGTAATTTTTTAGTAATAAAGGTAAAATTATAACAGCGGCACCAAAGAAGTCTATTTCAGGCAAAAGATCATAGCCCAGAGTAGTTGGAGATCTCAGGAAATCCGTATCAAATTTGGTACCCAGTACACTTATGGCGCCACCGTTACATTTTGGCGTCCATGAGAAAACTCTTTGTTTTTTGGTCCAATCACTTGGAAATTTGTTGACATGCACCGGACTTTAGTTTAAAAATTCATGACGATAGCCAGGATCCTTCGGGGATTTTTGCACGAGTTCTGCCAAATAAGACTAAACGTGAAGAGTTCTTTATAAGGGCTAAAAAAACGGGAGTGCGCTAAAGTGTCCTATTTTTCTAAATTTCCCGATATGTATAGTGCATTGGTGGTTTTACTGTTCACCATTCCAGTCATTTTGACATTGCTGTTTGTCATTCTCTAAAATAGTTGTTTCTTTTTTGCTATTCAGATGCAACTATTGGGACTCAGAGGCGAAGCCAGATTTTAAAATTTTGGGGTTCATAATTCTAATCCTGTTAAGTTATGGGGTTCAAAATTGATAATTAATACATATTAAATATTTTTTCAAGACAAATATACATAGTTTGGCCAAAGTTACGGGGTTCGGCCGAATCCCGGAGTTGCACTCTAGCTCCGCCACTGTATTGGGTTATACTAGATTCATCTTACTAGTCTTTGGGCACGCGCCACGCGCGTGAGGCCCATAGATATAAATAAAATAATTTTTAAATATACATAAATATTACCATAAAATGTGTTTGAGTTATAAAAGAGTATATGTTGGTGACTATTATTTGAGTAGTCCATCAATTTCTCGATCGGCAATGGCTTCTAAATGTTATATGTTTACTTGACAAAAAGATTTCTTAATGTATTGTCATAGCTAAACTTTTTTAAAAACAATACAAGCGCAAGTGTATGCACCTAAATAGAGCTATTGCTATCAGAAACCATGATAAAATGAAGATAAATTTTTAACTCGTGATATGAATGTACTTCTAGATTGTCATGAAGGGTAGAAAGTGGTTGAATAGACAGATAAATGTCTAATTATATTATCTAACATGTCAAAGTTATATACTACTAATAAATGTCTAATTATATTGTCTAATATGTCAAAGTTATATGCTACTAACTTATTATTTTCTCCCTATCACGTGCAAAAATAAGGACCAAAAATGAAAGCAAAAAATACGAAGAGATTAAAGTTACCTCAGTAGAATTAAGCCAATTGCCACTCTCCCCCGATGATGGCAAGCATCTCTTGTGGTCCCGCAGGGAAAGGTCATCTTTCTCTAGACTGAAAAAACTAAAGAAATAGAAGATGATAGAACAAAAGGCTATTGATGATGTAAATAAGTACTCTTAAGCAAAAAGATTGAAGTATGCATTGCGGTGAATGTTGATATTAATTAAGAGGAGGGATAGACTTAACGGCATGACAGTAGGACACGTGAAAAAGGAAGTGTGGAGTAAATCTTAGATGTAAAACTCATTTTTTTGCATTAATCATAGAACACTTTTAACATTTGTATTTTATGAAAAATATTGCATTTGTAAAAGTTACTTGTTGAAAGTAATACATGAATCTTAATAAAAAAAATTAAATTTTTTGAATATTACAAATACATGTATCTTAATAGTTCTATGAAAATTCCAAGACATAATTCAAATTTTCAAGACTAACCCTATAGCTAAACTTGTATATACTAAAATCAAAGGCATTATTTAGTATTTGAAGGGCAAAATGGTCGTTTACTTTTTGCTATAGTGATTGGCTCTTTTAGAATAGTATGATTATCTTATATGACATGAGCGAATAATCGAAATTCATTTGACAAAAAAAGTGAGCTGAAAAGAAAAAATCGTACCAAACTAAAATTATTTAGTTTGGATTAAGAGCTTGTTTGGCCAAGCAACCAAAAACTGTTTATTTTGAAAAGTATTTTTGTCATAAGTACTTTTGAAGAACAAACAGTTTGTGTTTGGCCAATTCATTTGAAAAGTACTTTTTAAAATAAAATGTGTTTGGATAATCTTTACAAAAGTATTTTTGAGTATCAAATTACGAGAAATAGTAGTATTAAGAAATTTTCTCGAATCACGTATTTTTCTCCTTGTAAGACTGAGAGAAATGAATAAATATGAAAAAAAATCAGTTTGCGACTAATATTATTTAAACGTACAAAAGATTTAAATAATTTTTTATGAAAGGCTTACTTTTTTATTTTCATTTAGTTTAAGAGTAAAGTATAAAATAAAATATATATACTATGATCCATAGGAATAAAGTTAAACCAAAAGAGAGAAGTAGAGAACAAAATTTTATTTACAGTTGAGAGAGATATATTGGTTAAAAAATAAAAATAGTATGGTAAATGATATTTTTTGTAAGGATATTTTTGTGTTGAAAAATTAATAAACTACTTTTGCTTCACTCCATAAGTAGAAATTTGTAGCTTCTCCCCAATAACAAAAAAATTATTTCTACTTTTTTTCTTTTGGCCAAGCACCTTAAAATTCTTCAAAACGCTTTTGGCAATAAATGACATTTAGCCAAATTATATATCAAAGCTCGAACTAAATAATGCAAAATCAAACTGAATACCGAACTCATATCCTAATTTAAACTAATGAAATTTATTTGGACGGTTGCCAAGTCAAGATGATGGAACTTGAAGTGCTGAGACAAAATAAAGTAGATTTAAAGACATGTTTCATCATTCAAGTGTAATTTTTTTTTTCCTCTCAACTGCAATTTCAGTTTGAGACAACATAATTAATTGGATTTAAAGACATGTTTCATTGTTCAAGTTTTTTTTTCTCCTCAACCGCAATTCCTATTTTTAATAAAAATGTAAGAAGATAATACTCCCTCCGTCCCATTTTAGTTGTCGCTTTAGCAAGTTTCATTTGTCCCAAATTAGTTGTCGCTTTAGCATTTCAAGACATTTTTTACCAATTTTTTCCAACTATGCCCATATTTAATAAAGGAGTATTTCCTAGAAAAAGTCAATCTAGTTCATTTATTAGGGGTATAATAGTAAAAGACATACCCTATTTATTGATTTCTTAATGGACGTGCACAAACCTAAAGCGACAACTAAAATGGGACGGAGGGAGTAATTTCTTATACCCACAGACACAAAGGAAAGACAAAGGAATGACAGTTTGTCACAAGTGTTATGGTCCAAAAGCGAACATCAAAAAGTTGTTATCCAATGGCTGGGCTTCGAATTAGACAAGGGACCTACTGTAAGTTTTTGTGAGCCAACTAAAGCCCAAAGTTGGACATGACTAGACAATTCTCTGAATTGGATGACTGAGAAGTAGGAAGATGTAATTCACACGGAGAAGAAGACATTGCATTTCACTGAGTTTACTCGTACCACAACCAACATTTTATATTCTTTTTCGCACGAATAGTGAGGTACAGAAAGATAACATAGGAGAGTTAATAGTATGGTTATCCATGTTTACTTATCAATTTCATTCGGTATCCCTTAATTTGAGTAGTTTTGAGGGTTTGTCTTCGTTTTCTACAATATTAAATAAATAATAACTTCTAGCTTGGAAGGTGTTGTCCTTCCAATACTTCAAAGCAGTTTCACAAGGATAGGGGTGAGGGATTTGAGGGAAAGTGCTACTTATTTGTCAAGACTTCAAGGCAATTTAGTTGGGAGAAGGAAGTGAATGGTCGAGAGGCAATCTAGTTGGGAAAAATGGGTGAAGAGGTCGAGTTCAAGTGTTGCTTATTTGTCAAAATTTCAAGATAAATTAGTTGGAGACATGGAGACGGGGGTTGAGTATTAGTGTTGCATATTCATGATCTCAAGATAAATTGCAAGGCAGCACTTCAAGTTATCTGGGGACAATGTCGACAGAGAAAGGTCAAGTGCTACCACGGAGGCAACACTTGTCGATTTATACTTGAAGTGCTGCCCCCGAGGTAGCACTTGTCAATTTTATAACTTGAAGTTTTGCCCCGTGGTAGCACTTACTTAAAATTAATAGAGGCTATTTTTACAAATTATTTTAAGTCAGGTCAATTAGGCAAACCACTGTCTAAGGTGTCATAGTGGTGTAATTCTCCCTCTCTATTGTCATAGTTGTGTAAACCTTCTCGAAATTCACATGATGTCCCCAATTTGATTAGTTTTGAGGTTTGTCCCCGTTTTCCATGACTTAGCAAAAAAATACCTCCAGTTTGGCAAGTGTGCACTGCCAAGATTTCAAGGTAATTTAGTTAAGAAATGGAGTGGAGGAGTCGAGGACAAGCATTGTCTATTCGGCAAGATTTCAAATTTAGTTGGGAAAAATAGGTAAAATAGTCAAGATGTAATTTAGTTTGGATAAGGCTGAAGGGGCCGGGTGCAAGTGTTGCTTAGTTGCAAAGATTTTAAGGCAGAAAGAGCCGAGGGCAAGTGTTGCCTTGCCAAGACTTCAAGGGTTGCCTATTTGTACATTAAGATTTCAGAGCAATTTAGTTGGACACGGTTGGAGGAGTCACTAGCAAATATTGCACTGTTAAGACTTCAAGGCAAATTAGATGGAGAAGGGAGGAAGAACACACCATTGAGCAGGTGATGAGGGGCATTTTCTTCAGAATATTATTCTATAACTCCACAAAGGGTCATTTTTGCTGAATCGTGTTAAACGGGGTAAAAAGGCAATCCATTGCCTTCGGTCTCATAGTTATCTCCCGTTGTTTTATATCAACAAAAACCACTCGAACTTAAATTATTTATCCTACAAAGTCATTATATTAAGAAAACTAAAGAGATAATTGCATGTGCTTCTCCTTAAATTTATCTTCATAACACTAATGTCATTGTTGTATTTCCCAAAAATGTATCAGGTTTTACAATTAAATTTATATTTAGTTGAGTCTAAGGCGACCGTTTTATATCTCAATTCGATCGCTTGATAAGCAGTTTACGTAAGCGAGTTAGTCGATCTAAAGTGTTTTGACCCGGTAGCAATTCTAAAATCGATGTCAAATAGACCCGATGTCAAGCTAAAATGCGAATGCCAGCAAATAAGTTCGAATTAAATGACAGGCTAAAGATTTACGATGAAATGACTTCGTTTTATCAAAATGTACAATTACTTGAGTACGATAACGACACTTGATTCGATGAGGATGACAATAATACGATGATGAATAAACGTAATACGATGGCGAGTAAATATATTCAATCGAATGATATGATGCAGAGATAATGAATTCGATGTAAAATAACGATGAGCAAACCGATGAATTGTTTAATGAGTGACGATAACAAACTGCTTAGGCTAAATGCAATAACGAGCAAAAGATGTTGCGATCAAGATAACGTAGATATAAACGAAATAAATAATGAATAAATAATCAACGCAATAAAGGCTTATTGTATTTGATGGATCGATGGGTGTTGCTTCAATGGATAGAACAGATCTCCCTCCACGTTTGAGCTAAGCCACGATCGAAACTTTAAGTACAATAATTGTCTTTGATGTAACAAGTTGACAAGGTGATGAAAACAAAGTGACTCGTTCTTTGACCAGAGTGATGACTTTTAAGAATAGAGTAATATTGCTCAGATGAATCTCCCTCAAAATGAAAATATGAGGCTCTATTTATAGGTTGAAATGGAGGAGGAATCCCAAACCCTAGCAGACTTCCACCTTTCCACGTTTCTCTTCCCACTATTGCACGTCGTCATCCATCCCGCTAAACTTGCCCAATCAGTTCCGATATTTTAGAGATGAGGATCAGTTGAATCTTTATCCATAGTGACGTTATCTTCGATTTTATCCGACCACAACATTGCACAACCGAACGAAACCAAATCCGAAGCAGCTTATTTCCGATCTCATAACTTTCGAAGTAAACCTGCGTCATATATACGATCGAGTTTGTTTCTTTCGTGATCGAACAGAAATCGACCAATACAGATAGTCCCCCCACTTGCCAAGTGTGTTCGTAAAGCTTTTGGCAAGTGGCTTTGAATTTTTAGCGGGAAAATACGTGGCACGTTTGTGTCCCTCCATTTTGAAACGCCAAACGTCGCTTCAACTTCCCATCGCCACACGTGTCAGAGATCGTGCGGGCAGCAGTTTTCGACGGTTCCCGAGGCAATGATGGCTTTTTGCCTTATAATACTCACTTCAACTCACCCCTTACAACTTCTGAAAACTTTTCCAAAAACGCTTTGAAAAACTCCTTCAAATTCCACAAATTCTCCCTTTAATCTGTTGATTCTCGTTGTTTCTGCTTCAAATCTTCTTACCAGCTTTTGTTTTACAGATTCACGCGCTAGCAATGTCTACCTCATCGCAGAACATAATTGAGGCTGATACTACTTCTACTACGGTAGTTGCTGCCACGGCCCCGCCGCAGTCTGGTGCGGTGGTGGAGCAAGCCTGCACCATTGTTGACCCCTCAGTAGATAAGAAGGGGAAGAAAGAAAGAAAGAGAGGAAGGTCAAGGATTACGGTCCCAAGAAGCTGTGGTCGGAAATCCTTCCAAAGAAATTTACTTACGAAAATAATTGTAAGATCAGCGTCCAAAATGAAACGGAGCAAAAAAAAGAAGAACATTCCGATCGATTCCGTTTACTGTACGATCACACCGGAGGCGATTCCTCGGGTTCGAGAGGAATGTGGTTGGAGAGTGGGCGATATCGACGTGATGTGCCCTCCGAGGAAGTCGACCTTGGCGACTCACGTCGAGGGTCATTCCGTGGTGCTGACTTATCCATTTACGATCGGATTCTCTCTCCCGGTCGATAATATCATCGAGGAATTTTGTAGGATGTACAAAGTTTGTCTTGGGCAGATTTCTCCGATGATATGGAGAACGATCATAGTCATGCGATACATCGCACAGGTGGCGGAAGTGGAATTGACACTTCGCCATATTCTTAACGTACTCCCCTCGAGTTTAAAAGGGGGAGGGTGATAAATTTAGCTAAACGAGGTCAACGGGCCTTGATCTCCGACAACGATGACGATCTCCGAGGATGGGACCAACGCTTTGTTTTTATTCCCACGGAACAGCTGACCGCCCCCGGAAAGGAGTTGCTGCCAAATGTCTGGAATCGAACTCGTAAGTATTTTGTTCATTCATTTTCTTTATGAATAAGTTTAGTAACACGATCTCATGAATTCTTCCGAAAAAATCTTCAGCTGAGGCGGTTGAGTTCGATCAAGTTGCCGATATCATACCCTGGCTGATAAGGGTACTTGACAAGACGACCAATGACAAGCGAGCTTGGAAGCCGGTCGCAGCTTTGAAAACACTCAAAGCTAAAAATCATGGTAACTTCGGACTGCTTTTGTATTTATGATTTCCGTCTTCGTTGGTGTTTTTCGATACTTAGAAATTTTTCCCTCAGGTATTACCGGTGCTGGGGGCGAGCCAAGCGACGAGGAGGTTGAGCCCGAAGGCGGAGAAAAACCCGATGACGCTCCTCCCCCAAAGAAAAAGAAGAAATCGTTCCAAGAATTGAGGAACAAGTTTTGCCCAAGATAGTGGTTGAAAAAGGGCAAGGGGTAGTTCATCGGTTGCGCCCCCAACCATAGAAGATGTGATTGCCGGTATGAATTCAGCGATTGCGGCGGCGAAAGCTGCCGAAGGAGTGACTCCGGTTATCGACATCGAGGAGGAGGATCATGGAGAAGAGTCAAGGTCTGATCAATTGGTGCAGCGTCCCAAAAGGCCAGCTAAGGAAAGACTTCAAGAAATGGCCATTCAGCTTAAAGTGGCCGAACAAGGAGATCTTTCCGTGGACGACTACCATCTCTCCCCCATCGCCGAAGATGCCAACTCGGGTTCGGGAGGCTTGCCAAGCAGGGAAGGTGTTCTTGTTCCTTCAATCGCCGTCCCTGAAAATCAAGAGGAGATGATTGAGGCCCTCGATCGTGAACTCGAAGGAGGGATCCAGCAAAGGGGAAAGCGCCGGCTTTGGATCGGTCAATTGAGACAACGAAATCCAAATATGATGAGGAGACGGGGTCATCGTTTTTTAGTGCAGATCATGCCGATCCAATTGTGCCTCTTCCCCGAAGTGAAGAAGCCGCCGCCTTTGCTGCCTTGGGTGAATCTGAAAAGAGAGGCGTCAGATCGCTCACGATTGAAGTGCCACCTAACGTCGATTTGCTTAGATGCCCGAGGAAGTTGGCAAACTATTTCTTTGACGTTATGGGTCCGATGGAGCAGGCTCGGCTGAATACACACGAGGACTTGAGTTTGCCTTCCCAGATTTCCTACGGCGCTTTTAGGGTAAACTCTATTTTCAAAACCTCTTTGCTTAGAAATTCTTTACTTTGGATAGATTTCATGACTTTCAAACTGTGACTTTCTTCAGAATTGTATAATGGCGATCGAGACGGCTGATCGGATTCACCAACTTCAAGATGGGGCCAAAGTTTTGAATGAGCAGATCGGTCATCTTACTTTGGCGGGAGAAGAGTTGCATCGGAAACTCAAGGCAGCAGAGACCCAGAACGCAGAGCTTTTAACCAACTTCGACAAGAGCACGAATGAACATGCTCTTCGTCAATCGGAGTTGGAATCCCAGATTCGGGCTCTGAACGCACAACTGAGTGATCACGAAGCCAACTCTGATCTGAAGATGGCCGAACTCAACTCTGTTTTGGAGAGTAAAGACAAAGAGCTGGCCGACCAACTCGTGGAATTGATTGCTCTTCGAAGAAGCAATGGCGAACTAAAGGCTGAAGCTGCCAGTCTAACGGAGAGGAACTTGCTGCTTCAGAAGGAGTCTGCTACCCTAAGGCGCGACCTTGAAGAAGAGTTTGACAAGAAAAAGGATTTAATCCTTGCCGAATCAAGGCGTGACGTTCTTAGGGAGATGTTAGACCGAGCTGTCGATGTTCCCACTGAGTTGAGCGAGCAGTTGCCATCGTGAGATTGGCTCGTGAAGATCTTGGTCTCCCAGCGAGTTCCTCCGATGAAGGCTCTGACGGGGATGAATGATTTGCTTTTTCTTTGTACTATTGTTTTTGAAGTTGGAAGTTTCATCCATGTATATATACTTTTTATGAATGACATCGTTTTTATTATTACTGCATTGTTTTTGACTCCTCGAAGAAGATGATTCATTCGAAAAATTTGAAGTTCAACGATAGTCGTCGAAAGAAATATTGGGGCCCAATATCTTAGTGCGTAGTAAGGAATGACGTCTCACTTCACGTAATGCACTCTTCGAACATCTTCATGAGTTCGGAATGAAAATTAACACTTGGTGAAAAATTTGGAACTGTAAAATCGCTTAAAATTGAAACGATCGAATAAATGAACAAATCGAATAATTTAGAATGTAAGGTGAACCAAAGTGTTGTATTATTGAATGACCGCTAATGGGCCCTTGATACATTTCAGATCGTATGATTTGATCGATTACAAGATGCGGCCGTAAGGCATAGACGTTCAACCGCTATGGTCATTTACATGAGTTAATCGATAACACTTGCATTCGACAATGTCGTCGAGTGGGCGTTATGATTTCTGTCGAATTTTGACGAGTCCCCAGTTCGAGTGAACGTTGGAACTTCTGTCGAATTTTGAACGAGTCCCCAGTTTGAGTGTACGTTGGAACTTCTGTCGAATTTTGAACGAGTCCCCAGTTCGAGTGACGTTGGACTTCTGTCGAATTTGCCGAGTCCCCAGTGTTGTCTTCAATTGATTCCGTTTCGTTTTCCGATGAAAGTCCCGGTTATAGGGCAGTCCCCAGTATCGATGACCCTCATGCAACTCCATCCCCCCCAGTGTTTGGGTGCGAAGAATGAGTAGGCGAACACTGGTTCTTCGACTTCGTTACCTGAAACGGAATCATTGGGAGACCAAAGCCAAGAAACTCGTTATAGATGAAGACCACGTTAGAGTGTTCGTCAGACTTATCGACCCCGATCGGAGCGTTTTGAGCTCAAGTGTTCGTGGGTGATGTTTGTCATCATTCGACTCCAACTATGCCTATCATCTAAAAGCGTTAGTACCAAATAATCGATCAAAGTTTCTTCCGATGGAGGAATAATAAAAATTGCGAAGTGAAAGTAAAGGGTGAAGATTGATACCGCAGACCTCAAAAATAGTATTTCTTCAATTGTGTGATATTCCAATTGAAGTCCACCGGTTTGGAATCCATTGTTTCGAGTTGGTATGAACCTTTTCCGATCACTGCCTTGACACGGAAAGGTCCCTCCCAATTTGCTCCTAGCTTTCCTTCGTTGGGCTCATCCTTCTTTGGTCTTTTGATTTTCAGCACATAATCACCTACATTAAAAGATCGATACCTGAGTTTTTTGTTGATGTAGTTTTCTGCCCTTTGTTTTTGTGCTTGTATTCGAACAAATGCCATATCCCTTTTTGCTTCGACCAGGTTCAGATCTATCAGCATGGCCTCTTTGTTAGCTTCCTCGGTGGAGTGGGCGAACCGAAGGCTGGGCTCTCCCACTTCCACCGGTATCAGCGCTTCTGTTCCGTAGACAAGTGAGAACGGTGTCTCCCCGGTACTGTGTTTCACCGTTGTCCGATGAGCCACAGTGCTCCGGGGAGTTCGTTCGGCCAGTTGCCCTTTGAATCATCCATCCTTTTCTTCAAGTACTCGAGTATTGTTTTGTTGGAAGACTCAGCCTGTCCATTTGCACTGGGGTGATAAGGTATTGATGCAATTCGATTGATCCCCCACTTTTCGAAGAAGGTTGTGATTCGTCTCCCCACGAACTGCTTACCATTGTCGCATGTGATCTCTTTCGGGATCCCAAAACGACAAATGATATTCTGGTGAATGAATTTGATAATTTCCTGTTCACGAATTTTAGCCAAAGCAATAGCTTCCACCCATTTAGAAAAATAATCCGTAAGAATTAAGATAAATTTTACCCCACCGGGCGCTGTTGGGAGCGGCCCGACCAAGTCCATTCCCCACTTCATGAATGGCCACGGTGACGTGACCGAATGAAGTGGTTCTGCCTGTTGATGTATGAGATTTCCAAATCGTTGGCACTTGTCACATTTGCGGACGAATTCCTTGGCATCATCTGCGATTGTTGGCCAATAGTATCCAGCTCTTATGATCTTTTGAACCAATGACTTGCCGCCGGAATGATTGTCGCACTCGCCTTCGTGAACCTCTTTCAGCACATAATTTGTTCCGTCCGGCCCCACGCACTTTGCCAAAGGGCCGCCAAACATTCGCCTGTAGAGTTGATTTTCTAGGAGGCAATACCTCGCGGCTTTGGCTTTAAGTGATCGGGCGGACTTTTTATCATCGGGGAGGGTGCCTTCCTGCAAATAAGACAAATACTTGCTTCTCCAATCCCAAGTATGATTAACATTGTTTACCTCTTTGATGCTTCGACATAGCGGAGATTCGAACAAGTGGACCACTGTCTCATCAAGTCTCTCATCGATGGCCGCTGCAGATCCAAGGTTTGCTAGAGCGTCTGCTTCGATATTCTCTTCCCTCGGTATCTGAGCTATTTTCCACTCCTGAAAAGAAGTTAGAAAGTTTTGTACCTTTTCAAGCAATTGTTGCATCCTCGGGTCTCGAACACAGAAATCGCCTTGGATTTGATTCACCACCAGTTGGGAATCACTCTTGATGTCTATTCGTTCGACTTTCAAGTCCTTCGCGATCTTTAAACCTGCAGCGAGGGCCTCATATTCGGCCTCGTTGTTAGTTTTTGCATGTAATTTGATCGCGTACCTGAGTTTTTTCACCGGAATGTGCTATCAATAGGATTCCGAGGCCAGTTCCTTTGACATTGGAAGCTCCATCGGTGTACATTACCCAGACTCCGGGCTCTGGATCTCTCATCATCAACTCTTCCTTCTTTGCTTCCGGTAAAATATTAGCGCTAAAGTCCGCTACAAAATCAGCTAAAACTTGAGATTTTATGGCGGTACGGGGCTGGTAAGTGATGTCGTACTCAATCAGCTCGACCGCCCATTTCATTAATCGACCAGAGAGATCTGGCCGATGTAAAATATTTCGTAATGGAAAAGTAGTGATAACAGATATTGAATGACATTGGAAATAAGGCCTTAGTTTTCGTGCAGCAGTGACTAGTGCAAGTGCTAGTTTCTCTAGATGTGGGTACCTTGTTTCGGCATCTAACAATGTTTTACTAACATAGTAGATAGGAAATTGGTTACCTCCATCTTCACGAACGAGGACAGCACTTACAGCGACATTGGAAACGGCCAAGTAGACCAGCAGCATTTCCCCTTCAATTGGTTTTGACAGAAGTGGTGGATTGGAAAGGTATTGCTTTAGTTCCCGAAGAGCTTTTTTGCATTCTGGCATCCATTCGAAGCCTTTGCTCTTCCTCAGCACTGAAAAGAACTTGTGACATCGTTCAGATGACCTCGAGATAAACCTGCTGAGATAGGCTACTCGACCGGTCAGCTGTTGAACTTCTTTTTCCGTTGTCAGGTCCTCGGGAATACTTTCGATCGCCTTGATTTTATCTGGATTTGCTTCGATTCCTCTTTGCGACACGATGAATCCCAAGAACTTACCGGATCCAACCCCGAACGCACATTTCTCTGGGTTCAATCTCATGTTGAACCG
This sequence comes from Petunia x hybrida, assembly GCA_037355625.1. NCBI lineage: Eukaryota > Viridiplantae > Streptophyta > Magnoliopsida > Solanales > Solanaceae > Petunia > Petunia x hybrida. Next base: position 4,304 of record JBBBVM010001017.1, on the reverse strand, counting down.
CCTCAGTATTGTAAAAGTTTCCTCCAAATGACTCAGATGATTTCCCTTCTCAAGAGATTTGACCAGCATGTCATCGATATAAACTTCCATGGTTTTCCCGATCAAATCTTTGAACATAGTAGTGACCAGGCGCTGATAAGTAGCGCCGGCATTCTTAAGACCGAAGGGCATGACTGTATAGCAATAAGTCCCCATGTCCGTGATGAATGACGTTTTCTCCTGATCTAATGGATCCATAGAAATTTGATTATAACCCGAATAGGCATCCAAGAAACTCAACATTCGTGACCTGCCGTTGAATCGATCAGTCTATCGATATGAGGCAGTGGAAACGAATCTTTTGGGCAAGCTTTATTGAGATCGGTGTAATCAACGCATACTCTCCATTTGCCATTTTTCTTTGGTACTACAACCGTATTCGCAAGCCATTCTGGGTATTTTACCTCTTTGATGAATCCATTGTTAGAAGCCTTTCTACTTCGTCGTTGATCACCTTTCTTCGTAATCCCCCATTCGGCCGTTTCTTTTGCTTTACCGGCCGATGTTTTGGGTCGACATTTAACTTGTGTGTGGCGACCTTTGGATCGATTCCCACCATATCTGCATGGGACCAAGCAAAGCAATCAGAGTTGTCCTTGAGGAAGGATATGATTTTTGCTTTTGTTCCGATGTCCAATTCAGTTCCAACGTAAACTTTTCGATCAGGCTTGTCATCGAACAGTATTACTTCTTCTAGTTCTTCTATCGTAGAGTCTCCAGCTTTTTGTTTATACGGTTCTCTCACACATGGTGGAACCTGTGCGAAGTCGCCTTCGACTTCGGTTTCCGGTAGCTGCGTTTGATCGCACAGTGGAGCCGAAGTGAAGCTTCCGTTCACGGGTCCCACTAGCTTACATGGTGAAACCTGTGCGAAGTCGCCTTCGACTTCGGATTCCGGTAGCTGCGTTAGATCGCACGACGGAACCGAAGTGAAGCTTCCGACCACGGGTTCCACTAGCTGTGATTGCTACAATCGAAAGCCTTCCTTGACAGCTACTGAGTAACATTCTCGTGAAGCCTGCTGTTCTCCTCTAATTTCACGAATTCCCCATGGAGTAGGGAACTTTACAACTTGATGTAGGGTCGACGGGACTGCTCCCATAGCGTGAATCCACGGTCGACCCAAGATCACGTTGTACGCCATTTCGCCCTTCATCACTTGGAACGATGTTTCACTCTCCACTCCTTCTGCATAGGTCTTGATCGTTATTTCTCCAACTGTTACTTCACTTGAGTTGTTGAAAACTCGACAATACTGTTGAGCGAGGCACAATCTTATCACTCAGCTGCAATTGTTCGACCACCCTTGCATGTATGATATTAACCGAACTACCAGCGTCGATTAATACCCTTTTTACATCGGCGTCGTCGATCCTCGTTGTCACAACAAGTGCATCGTGATGGGGATGAATCCTTCCATCGAAATCGGAATCCCCGAACACGATCTCATCGGTCATGTCATCCCGTGTTCGCTTGTCTCGTGTGAAAGAGGACTTTTGCGTACTTCTTTGTAGTGTAGGTTACCCCACAAACACCATCTCCTCTGGTAATGACATTTACCGTTTTCCTGGGGGCAGGAGGTTTTTGGCGGCTCGTCATCTTTCTTCTTATTGAATTGTTCGTCCTCTCTCAGTCAAGAATTCGACCAAGTGACCTTTTTCTAACAGGCTGGGCCACTTTGTACCTCAGTGCCTTGCTTCTTCTGTTGTGTGACCATGGTCTGGTGAAATGCACACCACAAATTCTCATCCTTGTGTTGGGATTTGTTTTTATGCGACCTGGAAATTTCACAATTTTCTCTCCCATTCCCTTCAAGTGATTACCAAGTTTGGCGTTGATATGCAAAAATTGTACTCTGTCATTTTTGGAGGCAATGGTCGATCTTTCGGAGTCGAAGATGTGTTCGGTTGCCCTTCTTCGACTGGTTCTTTGAGCTACCAGCTTCGTGGTTGTTGCCCCCCATTCGTGGGAAACTGTAGGGGCTCCATCGTTGGTCCCTGTAGTCTCGTCTGTCATTATCAACTCTCCTCGCTGGCCGATCATAATGATAATTGTTTCGGGCTAGCTGCAATTCTTCCTCTTTAGCCCTAATCCTTGGTTCACACTCACGATACAATGCATCAAAAGTCCATGCGTCGATCTCCCTGAGACGATCCTTCAATTTCCATGCCTCTACTCGAATCAGTGCGCAAGTTTTGGCAAAGGTTAAACCAAGCCCACCTTTCTTCGAGATTCGGGATATGAATCTTTTCATCATTGAACCGTTTTACGAACTGTTTGATAGTCTCTCCGGGCCGCTGCCTTACGTTCAAGATGTCCTCCAGCCTTGGTGCTATCTTCTTCGCTCCAGTATGAGATCGAATGAATTTTGCCGCCATGTCATCGAAACTTAGTATCTCGTTCTCAGGCAGCTGTAGGTACCACTTCAGTGCCGCTCCTTTCAATGTTTCACAAAATTTCTTAAGGCTGACCGAATTTATTTCTTCCGAGGTCAGATCATTTGCCTGAACTGCGACTGAAAACATATCGATGTGATCCCTCGGATCTGTGGTTCCATCGTATCTGAAACTTTCTGGTAATTTGAAAATTTTAGGTATGGGAAGTGGGGCTGCACTTGCTGGGAACGGGCGCTTTGAGATCGATTTTTTAACGACCTCGTCCGTCAACTTCGGGACCCCTGGCAAATTCTCCATGAAAGACTTGATCTCGCTAAACTTCTTATCGACTGTGTCATTCAATAAGGTTTGCATCGTAGCCATCATTCTTACTTCCGACGCCGGAGCTCCCATAGCTTCGGCGGCCATGCCCGATCCTCCAGATCCGACCCCCGCTGCAAGTCCCCCTGTTACGGCGCCCTGAGGAACCGAAGTCGGAATGCTTGCTGGGGGTGTGATCGGAGAAGTGGGTGCTTTATTTCCGATAGAATTAGATAGTGCCTTCAACTGTTCTTGTATAATTTCGAACTGAGCATCGTGTCTCCTCAAATATGCCAATAGTGCTGCATTTGCACCTCCTGACTCAGTTTCGACTGCGGGCTCCTTGCCCGAACGCCGAGCTTGGCGCGCGTTCAACTGTGAACCAGTAGGAACGTCGTAGTGAGTTGGATCCTGCTTGTTGTTGGTAGATTCATCGACCGCTTCAGTGTTGGTCGAAACATGAACCCCGTCATTGGGATTGAGCTGCTGTTGACCGTTCAGAGCGTCGATGTTACGTTGATCTGCCATTACAAGACAAGAAAGCAAACGTAAGTAGTATCAAGCGATTCAAACTTCGGAACAAATCGATTGCCTAGACCCCACGGTGGGCGCCAAACTGTATTTCCCAAAAATGTATCAGGTTTTACAATTAAATTTATATTTAGTTGAGTCTAAGGCGACCGTTTTATATCTCAATTCGATCGCTTGATAAGCAGTTTACGTAAGCGAGTTAGTCGATCTAAAGTGTTTTGACCCGGTAGCAATTCTAAAATCGATGTCAAATAGACCCGATGTCAAGCTAAAATGCGAATGCCAGCAAATAAGTTCGAATTAAATGACAGGCTAAAGATTTACGATGAAATGACTTCGTTTTATCAAAATGTACAATTACTTGAGTACGATAACGACACTTGATTCGATGAGGATGACAATAATACGATGATGAATAAACGTAATACGATGGCGAGTAAATATATTCGATCGAATGATATGATGCAGAGATAATGAATTCGATGTAAAATAACGGTGAGCAAACCGATGAATTGTTTAATGAGTGACGATAACAAACTGCTTAGGCTAAATGCAAATAACGAGCAAAAGATGTTGCGATCAAGATAAACGTAGATATAAACGAAATAAATAATGAATAAAAATCAAAGCAATAAAGGCTTATTGTATTTGATGGATCGATGGGTGTTGCTTCAATGGAAAGAACAGATCTCCCTCCACGTTTGAGCTAAGCCACGATCGAAACTTTAAGTACAATAAGTCTTTGATGTAACAAGTTGACAAGGTGATGAAAACAAAGTGACTCGTTCTTTGACCAGAGTGATGACTTTTAAGAATAGAGTAATATTGCTCAGATGAATCTCCCCTCAAAATGAAAATATGAGGCTCTATTTATAGGTTGAAATGGAGGAGAATCCCAAACCCTAGCAGACTTCCACCTTTCCACGTTTCTCTTCCCACTATTGCACGTCGTCATCCATCCCGCTAAACTTGCCCAATCAGTTCCGATATTTTAGAGATGATGATCAGTTGAATCTTTATCCATAATGACGTTATCTT
>JBBBVM010001016.1:0-42866 GCA_037355625.1 Petunia x hybrida | reverse complement strand
CTTTTCCCACTTCAACTTTAACCATTTGCGCGCATACTTACAGCCACATTCTACAAGGTTAACAATAGATATAAATACTGTTAACTAAAACTACCACTTTAACTATTTCTAATAGTATTATGATGGACAGGACTTTTCACTAAGATAACACCTACAACAAATAGTTAAACCTCTTATTCTCAAATTTTCCTGGGACAACCACGCTTGGTGAGCTACCAACTAGCCGAAGCATGCCAATTTAGTTGGAGTAAAATACTTCAAATCTGCTTCCAAGGCCTTGAGTTGTACTAATGACTGCCCTGTAGTTAGACTTCACTGTATAGATTTCATTCTCCCTAACACTCCAGCATAACGCGTCCTTATCCTGGCACGTCAACACAGATTTACAAATAAGTTGTGCGCGACATTACTTTTCCCCACTTCAACTTTAGCCATTTGCACGCATACTTTTAGCCCTTTACACCTATTCTATTTTCCTGCCATTGTGATGAACTGTCACAGCATTTTACGATCTACTTTTCGATTAGAATAGCTCACAAGTCCACTATGCCAGAACTTGCTTCGAGCAATTAATCTTTGGAAATTTATTCTATACTATATCTGCTGTAGCTAACATTTCTATGCACTGCATTCCTGTTGTCTTCTTTTCAATCATAATTACATTCTAACTTCACACCTTTTACTTACAGTTCCATATGACATATTAGTCATACGCTTAGAAGATTAGTTATCCTAGATTGTAGATTAACAAATAATAGAGTAGATTAAGGTAGTTATAATACATTTTAGCAGTCCATACATAGTGTAAAATTGATTTTAATACATAATAGCAGTCGATACAAACAATAGGCTACATTTAGTAGCAGTCGATACAAATAGATTCTAAGCATCTGTGAAATTTATTTAGTCATTTCAGTTGCATACTGCGTAAATCTATAAATAAAATGTTTTGATTTGTCCGTAAAATTATATTGCATAATGTCTGCTCTATCCTTGGGGACTGATTTTGATATACGATGTTGTATGCACAACTAGATTCATGGGTGTAATCACCTAATTTTGGCACGAATAAAGAAAAAATTGCTCAAAATAGCCGTGTTAGATTCTTAGTATTTTCGCCAAAATTTTCCTAAATTTTAGTCTTTATTTTACCTAAAATTGTCATTAATTAGAATTGAAAATATGAAAATTGCCAAAAAATACTTGTTATGTGTTAACTATGACTCTATGTTTTTGTGATAATATTGTAATTTTGTGCGATTTTAAACCTAGCTAGTTTGTGTATGCTTTGAATAAAGTGGATGTTTTAGTAGTCATTTGTAAAAAGGTGATAGCCCAATCAGCCCACCACCTCAGCCCAACTCACCCCTGACCCGCCCAAATGAGAATCAATCTCAGCCGTTGAGATATGTTCGATCCAAGGGCTCTCCTCCCTTCTCCTTTTGACTATATAAGCTCCAATTTTACACATTTTTATCCACTCCCCACAAGTCTCCTAAGACTAAAGTTATTATGCCAAAATTGTTACAGCACACCGGAAAAGCCAAGCCCCGCCGTAGCTCCACCACCACGCCGCCACTGCTCCGCCGCCGGCCACCACCTCCGGTGGCCGGAAAATTTAGAAAAATATATCATCGGAAAGCTCTCAACCTCCTGATTCCATTTCTCAACTCGGAATTTACAAAATCCGAACGGTTTAGCGTAGATCGGAGTTCAAAGTTTGGTCAAAGTTCAAAACCGGTAAGTTTCTGTTTATTTCTCTTCCCTTACCCTTTCTTCTCGCCTGTTTCACCCCCCATCTCCCAATACCCCATCCCTTTCCTCATATTTTCCCTCCCCGTTACTGTTTTTTGCTTTCTTCTTCTTATTTTTTTCTTTTTTTCTGTTATGTTGGCTGCGATGATGAGAACGGAGGGGGGGTTACGAGTTTGATTTGGTGGTACAGTGATATTCCTATGGTGTGGGGATACGGGGCCGTGATGATTTTTCTGTGGAATTTTTTTTGATCCCTGAAGCTGAGATAATGTGGGGAGCTGTTTTGATGGCGTTTGTAGCTCGGCGAGGCGGTGACGAGGTGTTAAAGGCAGCCTAGATGAGGACAGTGTTGATCTTTAGGCGATGAGGTAGTGGACTTTGAGACGAGTGGCGAGGGTGAGGGGGCTGTCCCGATGCTCGGGTATTAGTGAAGCAGCTGCAACGGTGGCGTTACTAGTATGGCGTTTTGAGCCCGAGGTGGTGATGATTTTTGAACTCAGTGGTTGTGTGTCCTGGCTCCGCAACGGTTAGAAAAATGCAAACCCCTTCCCTTTCCCATTCTTACTTTAGTTTTCTATCTAATGTGTTGGCTATAGAATCTAGGTCGAGTAGCTTGTATTGGCATTTTGAAATGGGATCGAAGAATGCGTTTGAAATATCCTTGCTTCATCAATAATAAAGTGTGCCTATTTTGATTAGTTATCTTGTTAGCTTGGGTTTCAATTATAAAGTTTTGTTTAAGTTTGTGAGTCTGATGAACATGTGAGCATATATGTGTTTGAGTATGCCTCTGAATCAATGTTGTTTAGTATTTCTGCCTGAATATGAAACATGTCTGGTTCTTGTTTGCAATGAATTTGAATGTTCTGTGGTTTGCTCAATCACTTTGATACAACTTTGTCTTGAATTTGTGAGTTTCAGTTGATTACTTGAACACTAAAATTTACATATTAAACATGAAAGCAGTGTTAAGTACCATGCTACTTGTCTGAACATTCTGTTTAGCATAATCATGTATATTAGTCTGTTAACTAGTCTTTAGGGATATAGGTGAGGCTGACTTAGTTTATAAATTAGGTGTTAAATGTTAGAGAGTTAAAATTTTGACTTAGACTTGTCCATTTTTGTATTTTTGGTTAAGTTTGTACTGGGAGCGAACTTAAGCCAATCTATTTAGTCCATGTAGTGAGTCTTTATTTTTAGTTAGGCTTGGAGTTAGAGTTTTAGTTGAGATAGTTTGGATTCTATAAAAATTAATAAAAAATAATAAAGAGATATTTTGTTGTGGAAGAAGAGGTGTCAAAAGTCAAAGAAGAGTACAATGAATTGGCTGAAAAGTAGAACTTTTGCCTAGGATTCTGGTACTTGTTTTGAAAAGCAATGACTTTGGCACATGGGTGCTTGTACTTTGTTCTGTAAAGCAAATGGGTCACATGTGACCTTTGTCCTTTAACCCACTTTGACACTCTTTCTCTTCCTTCTATTCAAGAGACTTTTAACTCTCATTTTTTGGAGGGAGAACATAATAACATCCGAAAATACACTTCACCACAAAAAAAAGAGTTTTTTGGAGAAACACTTTTACTACTCCAAGAATTCCAAATCTGAAATCTTGAAAAGAGAGCAAATAAGCTTGAATAAAAGGGAGAAAATAATGGAAGAAAGTATTAGTGTTTAAGTTCAAAGAAAGGGGTACATTCAATTTGTTTTCTAGGCTTGCTGGTAGTCGTTGTTGCTATTACTTGGCTGATTTAGTGATCTATTAGCTGCTGGTTGTTTGGGCTTTTGGATTTCATAGTTTGGAGCTTGCGGAATTCTCTACACTAGGTATTTTTCCAAGCTTCCTTTTACTTTATCTTGTGAGTATATTTTGGCTATGTTTTAAAGATCTGAAAAATGTATAAAATGGTCTGTTACCAGGCCGTGAGTTTGAAACCATGCCCGTGTATTACTTTGCGCAAATTTAGATGCAAGTTAAATAATAAATGTGGCTGAAGGGTAGTATTTTGCATGAAATGTCTAGAAAGCTATTTAAGTTAATTTGTGTACAATGAACAGCTCGTTCTAAGGCAAACTAAATTGTTGAGAGAAAATAAAGAACTCGAACGACCAACACGATTAGGCATAAGTATGATCAGTGATCTGCTTACTAGGCAAACCTGGAAACGTTACTTAGCTTTTCTGCAAACGAGTTTATATTGAAATAGAGGAGAGGGGACATTTGGTGTAAACTATTTTACAAAATAGCCTACAACTGCAAAAATTCTGAAAGCTTAAGCAACAGAATCGTAACGTATAAAACTTTGCAAAGATTAGCATCAAATGGAGTTTTAACTCGTGGCCACACGCCCTTTTAAAAAAAAATAAGTTATGTAAATATTTAGGCTATTTATTTCATTAGTCAATATATTCTATTTTAATATAATTAATTATCCACTTGAGGTGCAACAATTAGGCAAAAAATGATAGGAATGAAAAGACATTTTGCTCGATTAGGCAGAACGATAAGTGTGATTTGTGATCCGCTTATTATGCGAGAAAAAAAAGAAAAAACTGATTATAAATTAATTATTTTAATTGGAAATGTGTAGTACATCCATTTATTTATTTACTATGAATCAAAGTGTAAATTCATCCAGTCCTCTGTGAGGTTGGATAAGAATATCGCTTTTAAAATTTTTCGAATCAAAGTGTAAATTCGTCCAGTCCTCTGTGAGGTTGGATAAGAATAACGCTTTTCAATTTCTCTTAAATCAAAGTACAAATTCAAATTAACGGCATTAATATAACAACCATGTTAAATAAATTAAGATTGCGACGATAAAGCAACTGTGCTTGGCACAGGACTCGAGGGTGCCTAATACCTTCCCGAGAGTCAACTGAGAACCTTACCCAAATCTCTAACGCAGACCATTAGACGAGTCAAGGTGTTCCAAGGTACCTTCTGGTGACTTGGCACACCTTAAACTATGTCAAGTGGCGACTCCGAGTTTCTCTAAATAATTTTGTACCTTTTTGAACACCAGTCACGAGCCTTTAAATAAATAAACTCGCACCCGCAGTTAATAATAATTAATTTTTAGGGCGTGACAGCTTGGCGACTCCGCTGGGGATAATTAGTGAAAACTAGAATCTCCGGCTTTGATAAAATTGCGCATGCTTTAATTTATTAAATATTTGGTTGTTATATTCTTGCCGTTACCACATGAAAAGTTGAATGTTACTGCTTTGATATTGTTGAACTGTATATAAATGTCTTCCTCCGCAACCCTCTGAGTCTCTAAAACACACACACGTGCACTTACCAGATTGCTTGTGGCATCTGGGACTTCTTACTAAATTGCCATGATTTAGGAGGAAGGCGTGACGGGGTTTTAGGCCGGACACACTGTCTCCGGATGGCCCTGATGCGCTTTCCGCTCGGTTTGTCCACCGGGTTTTTTCAGCCAGTCTAGACACTTAGTCAGTTGTGTCACCCAGAGTTAAACCTTTAGGCCCAATTATCTACATCATATTTGACCTAATGAGGTGCGGTACACCGGTATTGCACTTGTCTAGGCTGACCCCTTTGTGTCAAGATGGGCCCGTGTCCCGAAAAGACACATTATTGGCATCTTATATGTTGCATTTGTTGTAGAAGAGGGTTGTTATGCTGACCGATCATCGGGGTGGGTGTTAAATTTTGAAAACAGAAAAAAAAAATGAGAAAAATGAAAAATGGGTTTAGTCCCGTGTCGCAAAACATCTTTGTTGTCATTTTACGCCGTTATAATGGCGAATTTTTTTCAAGAGCTTTTAGAGTCTAATTTTGTGTCCGGGTTCGGTCTCAAGTATTAGAAAATAATTTGTCATAGTTGTGCACCGTTATAGTATTGTGCCGGTATAATGACAAAATTTTGGGACCTTTTTTGCCTTTGAGTCTATGTCCAAGTCAAGTCCGTATTTTTGAAAAGTAATTTATCGGGGTTTTATGCCGTCATAATGGCAATTTTTGTAAACCAATTTTGCATCTAATTCGTGTAATATTTTGTGTCTTTGTGTCGTCATAATGGCAGATTTTGTAAATACTCTAAGATTCATTTTCAAATCAAATCGAAGAGTTTGTTTCAAAAATCAAGTTTTTATGCTCATCTTTTCATTGCCGTAATGTCCGATTTTGGAGTCACTTTTCGGATAAAAAAATGGTTTGATTCATAATCCGTTCTTAAGTTATGTTCGTGTCTTCGGTTAAGTCTTGGTTTTTCATTAAAAAAAAAAACAAAAGAGAGAAAAATTGTTGTTGTTTAGGGTCTGCTTTCTTTTGTTTTGTCTAAGGTCAAGTGAGGGTACGACGATAAATTGCAATTAGCTAAGTTGTATTTGCGTCGATCCTCGTGGAATAATCTGACTCCGCTAAATGTCGAGTCTCATTATTTCACCGTCCGGGTGTACCCACCCAATGTCAGTTTGTACATATCTTTTGACTCGTGTATCACGTTAAGCAGTTTATTTTAGTCTGTCTCGTGTCGTTTGTCTAAATTATGTTTGTGTTAGAAAAAGAGGTAAAAAAAAACAAAAAAAAAAAATTATCAAGTTTGTCCTTGTTCCAATTGCGTGTCAGTTACAATTTTGTTCTAATTTTTCTCAAGGCACGTAAGCAATCTTTGGGGGATACGGTCGGTACACTCGGCTTACGCCGTTAACCTTTTCGGGATGACGCATAACAACCTTAGGTTTGCCAGTGTGCATTTTTGTGCTAACCCGATCTGTTTGTCATAGTGTTTGGGGTTCTGCGGTAACTTGAGAGGAAATTCTGGCATCATATCACACGTACAGAACAAGATCAATGGGACCCATGATCATGACGTCTGAAGGTGGGAATTCTGAGTTCGAAGATTACGAGCATTTGATTGAGCTGAATGAGAGGTTGACTGAAGAAGTCAAGAATCTGAAAAAGTTGGTGTTTGAGCAGAATGAGAGGTTTACAAAAGAGGCCAAAAATATGAAAGAGTTGGTGGTTGAACTGTATCATGCTATTACCATGGGACATGCACCTCCTCCCGTGCCATCTAATCTCTCAGGAATTGCACCGACCATCGTGCATCAAGCACATGGTCTGCCTACTACAGTTGAGGACCCTCAATATTCTCCCGACTTTCCTCACTACAACAGTGCCGCAAAAGTGGCAGGATCCTCCACAATGTGTCCTATGGCACCACCACCTCCATTTGCTCCACATCGGCCTCCGCTCCACAATTCACTGTTCGAGTTAGGTCAGAGAGTCTTCGCAATGAAACAGAAAAGAAACGGATCCCAGAAAGTGGAACAAGAGAGAATTTAAACAACCTCTGTCATACTCCCAACTCCACAAAAGCATCATCAGCAGCATTACTCGATAATCCAAATTACTCCGCTCCTCCACTCCATAGAGCGCAGCCATATGCTCCGATATTTTCCTATCCGCAATGGCGCGCACCAACTCCACAAGCCACATATAACACCCCACACAACCATTTCCAAGCTTCGCCTGACTTTCCCAACCAAAAGCGAAAGAATCCGTGTTCCTGTCCAAGCACAAGTCACAAAAAGTTGCGACGGAGGGGAGAGACTAAGTTCACCCCATTGGGGGAAACTTACACTAATTTGTTTGAAAAGTTGCAACAAGCCAATCTGTTGAAACCAATCCCGGGAAAAGTGAACCCTAATGGAAGAGTTGATCATTCACGCCATTGTGCGTTTCATTCTGGAGCACCTGGACATGACACGGAATCCTGCTGGGAACTCAAAAGGGCAATCCAGGCAATGATAGACAACAATCAGATAAAAGTCGTGGGGGATGAAACACAGAATGTGAATCAGAATCCTTTACCAGCTCATGATGTTCAAAACAATGTACACATGGTAGGGATGTATGCATAGAAGAAGACATGAAAAGGAATGGCGCCAAGCAGATTGTGGCAGTTGGTCCTTCCAAAAACATCAGACGCCATGACTCATCTATTGTTGCATCATCGATAGGCCAAATAAATCAACTGTCCATGCAACAATGCAAGATGTAGTCGTTGAGCCAATTCACTGTCTTACACAGTCATTCATTTTTTCCAAAGAAACATGTCTACCTATGGTATTTCAAGAAAATGAAGCAAAGAAGAATATGTGTCAAGTTTGAAGCACAGTGGAACAACATGGTACAATCTGATGACGGCTTCGACAGGGCATGAGAGCAGTGCATTGGACATGATATGAAAATGAACAATTGAGAAGCACTTGTCAACTTATTTTGTCGAACTTTCTGTGCACTTGGTTATTTCAGGGTTGTAATCCAAGTGCATTATTTTGCTTATTTTGATGTTCAAACCCTCATGTCTTTAATTCAATAAAAGCGAGATCCACTCCTTGTCTCAAATATTTTGTTTTTTCTGTTCCTTATTTTTATCCTTTTAGTTTTTTTTGAAGTTTTATTCTTGTCAGCTTTAGTAACATGACATATGTGCGGAATTTGTCTTGATCTAAACACATGGTCTAATATCAAGCCTAAGAACTAACTGGACGGCGAGGATGACTGTGATAAAGGAATTATGCAAAGAGTTGAAAATGGTGCATAACCATTTTGGTCGGAAGTTTCAAGTGTAATTTTCAAGATCACTGTTGGAGCGAAAACCAAGGATACCGAGTGATTAAGTCCCGTCTCTACTTGTGACTTTAGGTCGACTTATTTTGTTGTATATCTGTGCGAGGCATTCTCGGGTCGGGATGACGAACGGCTTTCGTTTTCTACTACCCAAATATTTTACCAATTTAATAGTCTTTGAGCTTTGTGTATTTTTCCTTTCGGCTACCCTCCTTTGAAAAAATGTTATTATACCAGTGAAAAAAAAAAAGAAAAAAAAAAAAAATCAGAAAACAACAAAAACAACAACACAAAAGCTAGCATTAAGTTGCTAGAGCTACGTCTGACCTGATTCCTCTCAAAAGGATACGTAGGCAACCATTCGGTGCGGTCGCAACAGGAGAAAATTCCTCTTTCCCTGTTTTTTTTATTGACGCAAAACTTGCCTCCAAGTTTGCGGCCAACATCAAAAGAAATTTAGATCCCCATTTTATGCTAAACTGGGGCAGAAGTTTGTTTTTATTTTATTTCATAAATAAAATAAAAACAAACTTCTATTTTTGTAACATTCATTCACACATGTTTCATGAGATGTTTAGCATACCAGTTTCGAAGTCGGGGAAGAAACTCAAAGTGCTCCGCAGAAGTTTTTTAAAGAAAAGCAAGAAATCCAATATTCCTTTTGCTTTCTTTGTGTTCATCTCGGGGCAACTCTCAATATCCCCCATGTTTTCATATCAGAGAAAATTCAAAAGAAATTCCTCAATTTTCACTAAACTGAGGCTAAAGTTTAATGTTATCTTAGAAGAAAATGATTCCAAGGGTTGTATTATTCACCAAGTCATTTCATGAGATGCTTTTATACCGCTTTTCAAAACAAAGAGCAAAAGAAAACCCTAAAAAAAAAGAGAATAAAAAGGGAAATCCCCCAATTTGCTTAAAAAAAAAAAAAAAAAAAAAAAAAAAGAAAAGAAAAGAGGGTTTATTTTTTCAAAAGCGGTGATTTCAAAATTTGTAATGATCATCTAGCCGTCTCATGAGATGTTTCTGAGTTTTGATGCTAAATAATTTTCTTCCTAGCCTAACCAAATCCCATACTATGGTCCAAATAAAGACCTTTTTGACCGATCTTTGGAATGTAGCGCATTGATGTACAATCAAAATATGAGTCTGCTCGGAGAAGTCGAAGTTTATTTTGATCATCGCAATCAAGAGATGGGAGTACAATTGCCATTAGGACAGAAACTTCCGTGAGAAGTCAAAATAAGGGATGGCAGATTGGCTCAAAAAGAAAGAGGAGAAAGATGAGATCGACTGGAAAAGGGGATAAGAGGTCGAATGAAAAAAAAATGGAAACAAATGAACAAAAAAAGAGAGAGAAAAAAAAAAAAAAAAAGAGAAGAGAAGAAAGTGAATCATGTGGTCAAAACCTGAAAGGGGCGCCCCAGACCATTGTGAGGAAAAAGAACAAAGAGAGAGGCTAGTTGGTTGAAAACCCGAAAGGGCACCACTAGTCGAATGAGGGATGTCCGGTTTCTCATCATGATCGGACCAAGCAAGCAATTGCTTCTATATTGTCGAACTGGGTAAAATCAAGGATAGATCGTGTTAAAAAGGTCAAGACTTTATTCCAAGATGTATGTCATGTTCCTTGAGCTTGTCCATTTCACGCCTAAATAATTTTTCTTTCTATCTTTCAGAGACATCTTTCGTTCGATGTCTCCTCTTTGAATTTCTTCAATTTGTCTTACTTTTTTTTTTCGTCACTCCTCTCCTTTGATATCATTGAAACGAGCAAAGAAAGTTTCGCAAAGCTTGTTTACAGGTTTCTCAGTTGTACCAGATCATTGTTCGGGAACTAATGAGCAATGGAAGCTCGTGCCGCACCTCGTATGAGAATGACACAACAAGATTGTACCAGGAAAGTCACCATGGAACGACATGCTGTTTCTACCAAGGAGTGACTGAAAGATTGGGAGAAAAACTATTGGCATTGGTGGACTTTGGGTGGATCAAAAACACATCAACAATATCAAGATATTGTTTGAACAAGAACCCCAAGTTTATTTGCGAGGACATGATTCAGGGCCTGTATAGTCCATGATGAAGAAAGCCTTGTGATATTTGCTACATTGTCAGCAAGATCAAGGATCACATGAATCAAGAGCATTTGTTCTGAGTTTCAGACAAAATCCCATTTTTGAACATGGCTGAGGTTTTTCAAATCTCCAGACAAGACCCCATTAAGATAATGGGTTAGAGTTTGCAGCTGTCAAGTCAAAGCCACATGTGAAAAATGTGTGAACTGTACAGCCTCCAGACATGGGCTAATCATGAGCGGAGGCGAACGAAGAGGACATAACTCACCAGGAAGATGTCAACCACAATAGCATACTCCCTCAAGATAATGCGGAAGTTTCCCTTTCAAGTCAGTTTTTGCTCAAAGATAGCGTCAGTTTCCTTTTTTAAGTCAGTTTTTGCTCAAAGATAGCGTCAGTTTCCTTTTCGAGTCAGTCTCGCTAAAAGATAGCGTCGGTCATTTCCTTTTCAAGTCAGTTCCGCTCAAAGATAGCGTCAGTTTCCTTTCAAGTCAGTCCCGCTAAAAGATAGCGTCTATTTCCTTTCCATGTCAGTTTCGCTAAAAGATAGCACCCATTTCCTTTTCGTGTCAGTCCCGGTAAAAGATAGCACCCATTTCCTTTTCGTGTCAGTCTCGCTAAAGATAGCGTCAGTCATTTCCTTTTCAAGTCAATTCTGGCTAAAAGAAAGCCCATTTCCTTTTCGAGTCAGTTTCGCTCAAAGATAGCGTCAGTTTCCTTTTAAAGTCAGTTTCGCTCAAAGATAGCGTTATTTCCTTTCCATGACAGTTTCGCTAAAAGATAGCACCCATTTCCTTTCCGAGTCAATTTCTGCTGAAAGATAGCAACCATTTCCTTTTTGAGTCAGTTTCGCTAAAAGATAGCACCCATTTCCTTTTCGAGTCAATTTCTGCTAAAAGATAGCAACCCTTTCCCTTTGAGTCAGTTTCGCTAAAAGATAGCACCCATTTCCTTTTCGTGTCAGTCCCGCTAAAAGATAGCACCCATTTCTTTTTCGAGTCAGTCCCGCTCAAAGATAGCGTCAGTTTCCTTTTAAAGTCATTTTCTGCTAAAAGATAGCGATCATTTCATTTCCGAGTCAGTTTCGCTCAAAGATAGCGTTATTTCCTTTCCATGTCAGTTCCGCTCAAAGATAGCGTCAGTTTCCTTTTCGAGTCAGTTCCGCTAAAAGATAGCGCCCACTTCCTTTTCGAGTCAGTCGCGCTAAAAGATAGCGCCCATTTCCTTTTCGAGTCAGTTCCGCTAGAAGATAGCAACCACTTCCTTTTCAAGTTTGTCCCGCTCAAAGATTAGCAACCATCCCCAGCTTCAAGTCAAAACCCATCAAAGCGGCATTTTCAGCATTTCAGTCAAAGCCTGTCAAAACAACAATTTCAATTTTGAAGTTAAAGCCCACCCAAGCGGCAATTTCAACTTTCAGCAATTTTAACATTCAAGTCAAGCCCGTCAAAGCGGCGATTTCAACATTCAAGTTAAAGCCCGCCCGAGCGGCAATTTCAAGTTTTCAAAAACCACTTGATTAGTGGGAGCTTCAGACCAGTTCATCAGCTTGGAAAGCATGAAGAGTAGTCTAGGAATTGTAACTTTTACATTTTTCAATGTTGTAATTCCATTTTTCTTTGTAAAAGCAACGACCACCAGCAAGCGACCAGTACTCAGCAACGACAGCCTCTTGGTAGTCTAGAGTGTCTAGTATCAGCCCCAAGTGTGTCTAGAAGAGTCTCTAATTTGTCCTAGTTAGTCTAGAGTGTCTAGTGCTGTCTTAGTAGTCTAGTTGTCTAGTGTTGTCTTAGTGAGTCTAGTGTCTGTTTGAATGCGGTAGTCCCAGCTACCGCACGTGAGGAACTACACTGACCTGATTCCTTAGTCCGGGGATATGTAGGTAGTCTTGATCTGGTTAGAACCAAAATTCAAGGTACGGTCACCATTTTAGAAAGCATGCTCTCGGCTAGAACCGAAAAAACCAAAATTAGTTGTCGATTACTTCTTTGTCCGAAAACTCTTCGTGTTCCCGAACAAAGAGGGGCAGCTGTAATCACCTAATTTTGGCACGAATAAAGAAAAAATTGCTCAAAATAGCCGTGTTAGATTCTTAGTATTTTCGCCAAAATTTTCCTAAATTTTAGTCTTTATTTTACCTAAAATTGTCATTAATTAGAATTGAAAATATGAAAATTGCCAAAAAATACTTGTTATGTGTTAACTATGACTCTATGTTTAATTGTGATAATATTGTAATTTTGTGCGATTTTAAACCTAGCTAGTTTGTGTATGCTTTGAATAAAGTGGATGTTTTAGTAGTCATTTGTAAAAAAGGTGATAGCCCAATCAGCCCACCACCTCAGCCCAACTCACCCCTGACCCGCCCAAATGAGAATCAATCTCAGCCGTTGAGATATGTTCGATCCAAGGGCTCTCCTCCCTTCTCCTTTTGACTATATAAGCTCCAATTTTACACATTTTTATCCACTCCCCACAAGTCTCCTAAGACTAAAGTTATTATGCCAAAATTGTTACAGCACACCGGAAAAGCCAAGCCCCGCCGTAGCTCCACCACCACGCCGCCACTGCTCCGCCGCCGGCCACCACCTCCGGTGGCCGGAAAATTTAGAAAAATATATCATCGGAAAGCTCTCAACCTCCTGATTCCATTTCTCAACTCGGAATTTACAAAATCCGAACGGTTTAGCGTAGATCGGAGTTCAAAGTTTGGTCAAAGTTCAAAACCGGTAAGTTTCTGTTTATTTCTCTTCCCTTACCCTTTCTTCTCGCCTGTTTCACCCCCATCTCCCAATACCCCATCCGTTTCCTCATATTTTCCCTCCCCGTTACTGTTTTCTTGCTTTCTTCTTCTTATTTTTTTTTTCTGTTATGTTGGCTGCGATGATGAGAACGGAGGGGGGTTGTTACGAGTTTGATTTGGTGGTACAGTGATATTCCTATGGTGTGGGGATACGGGGCCGTGATGATTTTTCTGTGGAATTTTTTTTGATCCCTGAAGCTGAGATAATGTGGGGAGCTGTTTTGATGGCGTTTGTAGCTCGGCGAGGCAGTGACGAGGTGTTAAAGGCAGCCTAGATGAGGACAGTGTTGATCTTTAGGCGATGAGGTAGTGGACTTTGAGACGAGTGGCGAGGGTGAGGGGGCTGTCCCGATGCTCGGGTATTAGTGAAGCAGCTGCAACGGTGGCGTTACTAGTATGGCGTTTTGAGCCCGAGGTGGTGATGATTTTTGAACTCAGTGGTTGTGTGTCCTGGCTCCGCAACGGTTAGAAAAATGCAAACCCCTTCCCTTTCCCATTCTTACTTTAGTTTTCTATCTAATGTGTTGGCTATAGAATCTAGGTCGAGTAGCTTGTATTGGCATTTTGAAATGGGATCGAAGAATGCGTTTGAAATATCCTTGCTTCATCAATAATAAAGTGTGCCTATTTTGATTAGTTATCTTGTTAGCTTGGGTTTCAATTATAAAGTTTTGTTTAAGTTTGTGAGTCTGATGAATATGTGAGCATATATGTGTTTGAGTATGCCTCTGAATCAATGTTGTTTAGTATTTCTGCCTGAATATGAAACATGTCTGGTTCTTGTTTGCAATGAATTTGAATGTTCTGTGGTTTGCTCAATCACTTTGATACAACTTTGTCTTGAATTTGTGAGTTTCAGTTGATTAATTGAACACTAAAATTTACATATTAAACATGAAAGCAGTGTTAAGTACCATGCTACTTGTCTGAACATTCTGTTTAGCATAATCATGTATATTAGTCTGTTAACTAGTCTTTAGGGATATAGGTGAGGCTGACTTAGTTTATAAATTAGGTGTTAAATGTTAGAGAGTTAAAATTTTGACTTAGACTTGTCCATTTTTGTATTTTTGGTTAAGTTTGTACTGGGAGCGAACTTAAGCCAATCTATTTAGTCCATGTAGTGAGTCTTTATTTTAGTTAGGCTTGGAGTTAGAGTTTTAGTTGAGATAGTTTGGATTCTATAAAAATTAATAAAAAATAATAAAGAGATATTTTGTTGTGGAAGAAGAGGTGTCAAAAGTCAAAGAAGAGTACAATGAATTGGCTGAAAAGTAGAACTTTTGCCTAGGATTCTGGTACTTGTTTTGAAAAGCAATGACTTTGGCACATGGGTGCTTGTACTTTGTTCTGTAAAGCAAATGGGTCACATGTGACCTTTGTCCTTTAACCCACTTTGACACTCTTTCTCTTCCTTCTATTCAAGAGACTTTTAACTCTCATTTTTTGGAGGGAGAACATAATAACATCCGAAAATACACTTCACCACAAAAAAAAAGAGTTTTTTGGAGAAACACTTTTACTACTCCAAGAATTCCAAATCTGAAATCTTGAAAAGAGAGCAAATAAGCTTGAATAAAAGGGAGAAAATAATGGAAGAAAGTATTAGTGTTTAAGTTCAAAGAAAGGGGTACATTCAATTTGTTTTCTAGGCTTGCTGGTAGTCGTTGTTGCTATTACTTGGCTGATTTAGTGATCTATTAGCTGCTGGTTGTTTGGGCTTTTGGATTTCATAGTTTGGAGCTTGCGGAATTCTCTACACTAGGTATTTTTCCAAGCTTCCTTTTACTTTATCTTGTGAGTATATTTTGGCTATGTTTTAAAGATCTGAAAAATATATAAAATGGTCTGTTACCAGGCCGTGAGTTTGAAACCATGCCCGTGTATTACTTTGCGCAAATTTAGATGCAAGTTAAATAATAAATGTGGCTGAAGGGTAGTATTTTGCATGAAATGTCTAGAAAGCTATTTAAGTTAATTTGTGTACAATGAACAGCTCGTTCTAAGGCAAACTAAATTGTTGAGAGAAATAAAGAACTCGAACGACCAACACGATTAGGCATAAGTATGATCAGTGATCTGCTTACTAGGCAAACCTGGAAACGTTACTTAGCTTTTCTGCAAACGAGTTTATATTTGAAATAGAGGAGAGGGGACATTTGGTGTAAACTATTTTACAAAATAGCCTACAACTGCAAAAATTCTGAAAGCTTAAGCAACAGAATCGTAACGTATAAAACTTTGCAAAGATTAGCATCAAATGGAGTTTTAACTCGTGGCCACACGCCCTTTTAAAAAAAATAAGTTATGTAAATATTTAGGCTATTTATTTCATTAGTCAATATATTCTATTTTAATATAATTAATTATCCACTTGAGGTGCAACAATTAGGCAAAAAATGATAGGAATGAAAAGACATTTTGCTCGATTAGGCAGAACGATAAGTGTGATTTGTGATCCGCTTATTATGCGAGAAAAATAAAGAAAAAACTGATTATAAATTAATTATTTTAATTGGAAATGTGTAGTACATCCATTTATTTATTTATTTACTATGAATCAAAGTGTAAATTCATCCAGTCCTCTGTGAGGTTGGATAAGAATATCGCTTTTAAAATTTTTCGAATCAAAGTGTAAATTCGTCCAGTCCTCTGTGAGGTTGGATAAGAATAACGCTTTTCAATTTCTCTTAAATCAAAGTACAAATTCAAATTAACGGCATTAATATAACAACCATGTTAAATAAATTAAGATTGCGACGATAAAGCAACTGTGCTTGGCACAGGACTCGAGGGTGCCTAATACCTTCCCGAGAGTCAACTGAGAACCTTACCCAAATCTCTAACGCAGACCATTAGACGAGTCAAAGGTGTTCCAAGGTACCTTCTGGTGACTTGGCACACCTTAAACTATGTCAAGTGGCGACTCCGAGTTTCTCTAAATAATTTTGTACCTTTTTGAACACCAGTCACGAGCCTTTAAATAAATAAACTCGCACCCGCGCAGTTAATAATAAATTAATTTTTAGGGCGTGACAATGGGTCTTCCCCTTATCAAGTTAAATCAAACTTAAATTATCCTCATCGTCTATTGTTAATAATGGACATTTACATATTGGCGATACACTGAATGAATTTCTAAAATAAAAAAGGCCGTAAGGTTAGTACTACACACTTCATCTCTTATACACTTACTGATTTGCAATGTGAACATCGCAAACTTTTTTCATCACCTGCATACAATTATAGTGCTGACCATATGTGGGATCCTGTATCTATTTCTTTAATGTGTCTGATCTGGGTGTTCTAAATTTTCCACTACTAAAGCTTACTCATAAATCTCTGTTACTGTAATGTTTACTCATAAAGCTTACTGATTTGCAATGTCAACATCTCAAACATTTTTCTTCATCTACATACAATTATAGTGCTCACCGTATGTGAGATTCTGTATCTATTACAGATATTTAAATGCATCTGAAATAGTTCTGCTCTATTAAAAACAGTCTGAGCAAGTAACAGGATTAAAATATTTAGTAGAACTAGATGCAAGAAGATTCTAAGCGACTATAAAATACCATAAGTAACTTCAGTTACAAAAAACATAAATTCATACACCAAAGGACTGGTTTTTTATGTAAGATTAGGATACATAGTTAGTTTATGTAGGTAATAGACGTAGTCTTGGTTTGAAATAGTTTTAGGAGTTAATGAGGTTTTTATATTTTGAGTTTTATTTTCCAGTTTTTATTTCTTTAATGTGTCTCATCTGTGTGGTCTAAATTTTCCACTACTAAATCTTACTCATAAATCTCGGTTACTGGAATGTTTACATTTTTGAATGTTAGTATGTTTACTTTCTAATCAGATATGTGTGTAACTTGCTCTTGCTATGTCTTTCTTGGATATTTTTTAAGCTGCTAAATATAATGTATAAGTAGTCTGATACTATATTCTAGATTGCTTGATTCTATGTGTGTATTGTATGAAATATTTGTCTTCTCAACCTGTTTGTACTGTTTTATTCATTACAAGATAACGATAAAACTTAATATTAACAACTGTAATCTTCTTTTCACAGTGGTGGTCAAAATGCGAACAAACTTCATGCAGAAATTGTTTTTGACCTGAAACAAATGCTTGATGGCTACAATATTTTTGCAAAAACATTCAGAATGGTCAGAGATAGATTTGAAGAAGATAATGGATCCAATGTTAGACTCAGGTTGATAGGCAAAAGAAGCACCGATGGAAGAAGATACAACTTACCTACGACTTCTGAGGTAGCTGCTTTGGTAGTTGGAGATTTTGAACCATCTAGAGAAGATAGAGATATCATTATTGAAAAAAAAAATGGAAAGTTACAAAGGATAAATGAATTGAATGCTGCATATTTAAGTTTACAGTATCCTTTATTATTTCCATATGGTGAAGATGGATACAGAGAGGACATAGTTTTGAATAGGGATAAGAATGGAGGAAGGCAGGCTGTGAGCATGCGAGAATATTTCGCTTACAAAGTTCAAGAAAGGAATAATGAATTTCCAACTATTGTGTCTGCTGGTAGATTATTTCAACAATTCTTAGTTGATGGATATACAATGATCGAATCTTCTCGATTGAAATATATTAGAACTCATCAAACACAATTAAGAGTTGCTATGTATAAAGGACTAGCAGATGCTGTTTTGCATGGAGAAACAGATTCTTCTTCTATAGGGCAAAGGGTAATTATTGGTTCTAGCTTTGTTGGGGGTGCAAGATACATGATCCAAAATTACCAGGATGCTATGGCAATATGCAAATGGGCTGGATACCCTGATCTTTTTATCACTTTTACCTGTAACCCAAAGTGGCCTGAGATACAGAGATTTGTAAAGCATAGGGGATTAAAGCCTGAGGATCGACCTGACATTCTAGCAAGGGTTTTCAAAATAAAATTGGATCACTTGATAAAGGACTTGCGAGAAAATAAAGTTTTTGGAGTTGTAAAAGCAGGTATGTGAATCCTCTTCTGAAATACATATAAAGTAAAACAGTCTTGCTATACATGCACTAAATAATTAGTTATCTAATTCTTTATTTAATTTTAAATGCAGTGATTTATACGATCGAATTTCAAAAAAGAGGATTGCCTCATGCTCATATCTTGCTTTTCCTGCATGAACATAACAAATATCCAACAGCTTCAGATATTGATCAAATAATATCTGCTGAAATACCAGATGAGATTGAGGATAAACATTATTACAATGTCGTTCAAAATTTTATGGTACATGGTCCATGCGGTTCTGCTAGAAAATCTTCTCCGTGCATGCAAAACGGGAAATGTTCAAAGCACTTCCCAAAAAAATTTGTTGATTCAACAACAATTGATGACGACGGATATCCTGTTTATAGAAGAAGGGATGATGGCAGAACTATAAAGAAGAATGGTATTGACTTGGATAACAGGTTTGTGGTGCCACACAATCGATTATTATTGTTAAAGTATGGTGCCCATATTAATCTTGAATGGTGCAATCAATCAAGATCCATTAAGTACTTATTTAAATATGTCAATAAAGGACATGATCGTGTCACTGCTGCATTTACACAAAGCTTGCAGGATGAAGATTCGTCAAGAGTAGATGAGATCAATATGTATTATGATTGCCGATATATTTCATCCTGTGAAGCTGCTTGGAGAATATTCAAATTTCCAATCCACCATAGAGAACCTCCTGTGGAAAGACTAGCATTTCATCTAAAAGATGAACAAACAGTCGTTTTTGCTGATAATGATCCTATAGATGAAATTGCCAACAGACCAACAGTAAGAGATTCGATGTTTCAGAAATGGTTTGTCGCAAACAGAATGTCTCCTGAAGCCAAAGAACTAACTTATGCAGAATTTCCTCTTAAGTTTGTTTGGAAAGCCAAAAAAAAAATTTGGGAGCGGAGAAAAACATCTCAATTTTCTATTGGAAGGATATTCTTTGTCCCACCTGGGAGTGGTGAGCTTTAGTATCTCAGATTGCTATTGAATGTTGTTAAAGGTCCAACACAGTATGAAGACCTAAGAACAATCAACAACATTGTCTATCCGACTTTTAGAGATGCATGTTATGCCCTTGGATTGCTAGATGATGATAAGGAGTATATTGACGCAATAAAGGAGGCAAGTAATTGGGGAATGCCATCGTATCTTAGGCAATTATTTGCTATGTTGCTGTTATCCAACTCAATGTCACGTCCAGAAAAAGTATGGCAAGAAACATGGGTATTGTTATCGGAAGATATCCTCTATGAAGTAAGAGTGCTATTTTCTAATCCAGGTACTACAATAAATATTTACTTTCTATTTATGGTATTTTGTGTTAAAAAATTAGGTGCCTTTAATGATACAATTAGTATTCTGAGTTTAACAAAATATAAATATAAATGTCCTTCATTGTCAGACTTAAAAGATAGTCACCATAGTAGTTTAAATCGTATGATATTCACTGTTGCAAGGACTGGTAGCCCAAAATACTAAATGAAGCGTCCTCAATGCATAATGTGCACTTGCTGTAAAACAGTCAATTAATCTAAGCTTTCTAGCAATTAGTTTGCATCAAAATTAATTAACCTACTAACTATTATCGTTTCATATTAAACAAGAGAAATCTATTTCGCATGATGAGACAAACTTGAGGGAAAGTTTGGTTTACAAAGTTGAATACCAAAGTGAATCTCATATAATTAATTTAAATACAATGATATTATCAAATTTTTATTACATTAGAGGTACTTTAATTGGTTATATTAAATTATAATTTTATTTTTTTATTGTGACAAATTAGGAACTTATGTCAATTTAATTTGATGATATAAAATGATACGTGCATAGAAGTTTAACTCAAATTTAATTTAGTGCTCTCTTTTCATCTATTTTTCTTAGTATGGTTACATATTGTTTTTCCTGTTATTTATTTACTTTGTATATTCCTAAAAATATAAAATTGATGTATATAAAAGAAGATTTTCAATTAAATACCAATTACAGTTTGATTCCTACTAAATTTATAACTTCTTATCTTATTTTTAGAGGCAGAGCTAACAGATGATGAAGTAAAAAATCGTTGCTTGCAAAAGTTGGAGAGGATTTTAAAAGGATGCGGAAAATCTTTACTTGATTTTCCAACAATGCCAACAGCTGTATACCATGAGGATGAAGTTGACAATAGCAATCAATTAATCCACGACGAGTTGCGATATAATAAGAGATCTTTAAAAGAAGAACATCACCTGTTGTTGAGCAACTTGACGACGGAACAAAGGTCAGTTTATAATAGAATCATCTCGGCTGTGGATAAAAATAAAGGTGGGCTGTTCTTTTTATATGGTTATGGAGGAACAGGAAAAACATATATTTGGAGGACTTTGTCATCGATGCTCCGATCAAGATGAGATATTGTCTTAACTGTTGCATCAAGTGGTATCGCTTCACTTTTGTTACCAGGTGGACGAACAGCTCATTCAAGATTTGCAATTCCTCTGACTCCTAATGAAGATTCAACATGCAACATCAAACAAGGTAGTCCTTTTGCAAATTTAATTATCAAGACAAAGTTAATTATTTGGGATGAGGCACCAATGATGCATAGATATTGTTTTGAAGCTCTAGACAAAACTCTAAGAGATATTCTTAGATTTGATGTTCCATCCAGTTTAGATCAACCATTTGGGGGTAAGACAGTTGTTCTTGGGGGTGACTTCACACAAATATAATTTTGCCTGTTATTCCAAAAGGTAGCAGGCAAGATATTGTAAATGCTACCATAAATTCTTCATATTTATGGTGCAACTGCCAAGTTTTACAGCTTACGAGAAACATGAGGTTGCAAGGAAATCAATTGGGCGAACACTCAGAAGAGGTAAGAGATTTTTCTAACTGGATTTTGGCAATAGGTAATGGAAGGATTGAAAACTCCATTGATGGCATTGAAAAAGTTGAAATCCCAAATGATCTTCTCATTAATGATTCTGATGATCCAATAGCTGCCATTCTACAAAGTACATACCCTGATTATTTAACACACTCAATTGACATAGATTACCTACAACACAGAGCTATTCTTGCTCCAACTCTTGACATGGTAGAATCAATTAATGAGTATATGGTAGCACTCAATCATAATCCAGAAAAAATATATCTCAGTTCTGACACAATTTGTATGTCTAATCAATCTTTTACAGGTTCAGAACACATATATACACCAGAATTCTTGAACAGTATAAAATGTTCAGGAATTCCAAACCACTCTATTACTTTAAAAGTAGGTGTTCCGGTGATGTTGTTGAGAAATATTGACCAGTCATCTGGATTGTGTAATGGTACCAGGTTAATCATTACAAGACTTGGAAATAGGGTTATTGAATCAAAGGTTTTATCGGGTAAAATGGCTGGACAAAGAGTGTTTATCCCAAGAATGACACTGACTCCTTCAGATACAAGAATACCTTTTAAGTTCCAGCGAAGACAATTTCCAATTGTGGTATCTTTTGCAATGACTATTAACAAAAGTCAAGGTCAATCATTAGCTAATGTGGGAATCTTTTTGAAGAAACCGGTATTTACACATGGTCAGCTGTACGTGGCGCTATCACGAGTGACAAGCAGAAAGGGATAAAAAATTTTAGTCTATGACGACAATGGAAAAATAACAAAGGAAGCAAAGAATGTAGTTTATAAAGAAGTGTTTCGTAATTTAATTTAAGACTGTTAGTATCTGTTTTCTGTTTTTAAGAAATATTTCTGTTTTAGTTGGCCTATTGGCAACTTGGGTATACATAATGAGATCTACTCCGAGAAGCATTTCCTTTATTACTGTTATCTAAATAGACTGGAAAATAGTAGTTGTTCTTGCAGTTCATGAGTTGGTTTTACAGAGATGGCATACTGTGAATTCATTGATACATATTAACTCCAAAAACATTAGGCTGTTTTGAATTTTGACAAACGAGTGCAGATGAAGTAATCTCTATCAAATCAGCCTCACAGTAAAAGCGGACGGATTTATTCATTTTGCGCTCAACCAAAGGTTAGTGAAACTGAAAACTGTGAATCATTTAGCCTAATTAGGATTGAACTCAACAGATTTGGAGTCTTAAAAGTAGAATTATGCACTGGACTTACTTTTATAAGTTAGTCTATGCATTCATAGTCGAATTGTATCAAGTTCGAATTTACTCAAACGACTACTGTTGAAGAAATTAATGATCCGCAGTTTGACATGACTATTATCTGTCCTTTTTGATTGCAGATCTTTTGTGTATGAAGTCAGGTTAATAATCATCCCATGGTTGTTGACTGCCACTGTGAGTGTGAAAATTCTGGACATATTCAAATCACAAAGGGAAGTTTTGGAAATGTTCAGTTCAGATTGATCTTGTAGGAGTTCTGACCCTCCAATTTGAAGACAACGACACATTTGAGTAAAACAAGGTTACAACCTCTATTTAGAGTATAAGAATTAGTAAATGTATTGTGACCACTATGGCACTATGAGGATCAAAAACACTGGTAAATATTCTTGCAAGCTCAAATTCAAGTAGCAGTCTATTATTGATCAAAATCATCATCAGGTAATCTAAGTTCACTTACTAAAAAAATATCATTAGGTAATGTATGTTCAGATCCTAGATTGTAGAATAACAAATACTAGGGTAGATTAACGTCGTGCTAATACTAAGTCTTTGCTACAATCCCAGTTTAAAGTTTGGAGCAGAATTTAGAGTGCGTCATCAATATACGATGAAGGTAAATATCAGGTATGGAATCTTTTTGAAAGAAATTACAGTTGTATAAAGAGTTATGTAATTTAATTTAAGATTATTACTTTCTCTTTTCTGTTTTTTAGAGATATTTCTGTTTTTGTTGGCCGATTGGCAACTTCAATATACATTGCAGAGATCTGATCTGATCCAAGGAGTTTTTCCATAAGTAATGTTATCTAAATAGGCTGGAAAATAATAGTTGTTGTTTGCATTTCATACGTTAGTTTTACAGGGATGGCGTAGTGTGAATTCGTTGATCCATACCAACTCCCAGAATATTATGCTGTTTCGAATTTTGACAAACAAGTGCAGATGAAGAAAGGTATACAAATCAGCGTCACAGTCAAGCGGACATATTTATTCATTTTGCGCGGAAAAAAGGTTAGTGAAACTTCTCAAACTGTGAAACATTTAGCCTGATTAGTATTAAAATCAACAGATTCAGAGTATTATAAGTCGAATTACGTTCTTTAACTCAAAAGGCATTTCTGCGGACGTTATTTATGCTTTCTGAATCAGTCATTTGATGTTTTAATGCCTATCATTTTTTCTCTATGTGTCTACTGAGAAGTTTGCATTTATTTATGTGGTGTAGCAAATACTACAATGACAATGGATTAGGTGGGCCAGATTTCGGGTGGGTCAATGATCTCTTGACCTGAAAAATTATGGAACGTATGGACCATTGATGGAGATTTGTGGTCCTGGAAATGATGATTATGATCAATTTTTCTGATTTGGAGAATGAGGATGATTTGAAGAAGATTTTTGTACATAAGTCCAAGTACTGTTAATTTGCTAGCCGTTGCTACTGCACCATCCATATAATCAACAAGAGTATCTTTTTGTATAAACGAGATGGCTTGGGAGGATTGTGCGACTGTTTAATTAGCTAATCAAAGCTGCTTAGATTTTTTTCCTTATTGCTTTTGATAAATCAATGTCGAGGTCTGTCGATTAAGATGTAATTTTATTTCCATTCTGTTGAAGGTGAGAGTTATCGAGTCATTTGTGTTATAAGTATTCAAGTTCAATGTGAACCAATTGTTGTTGATTATCATCATTTTTCTTGGATTAACTCAATAAACTCAACAGATTCAAAGTCTTACAAGACGAATTACGTTCTGGACATACTTTAATAGGTTAGTGTATATATCATTTGAACTTTTTAACATAAATGTCTTAGTTTCCTATCGTCTACTTTTCTGCAGGTTATTCAAATTTCATACAGTTATATCCCGAATGTAAATTTCTTTTCATGTATTCTAGCTGGAAGGTCAAAAGCATGCGACAAAGGATTTCAGGTTAATTTTACTATATATGTAATCAAAGATAGAGGAGTCCGATCTCATTCATCTCATTACAAATTAGATTTTTACGTCTCCTATTTTTACAGAATACAAAAAACTACTGTTTCAAGTTGAGATTTACTCAAAGAACTACTGTTGAGGTAAGTAATGAACAACATCATTGACCTGAATATTGTGTGTCCATTTCGATTGCTGATCATGTGTGTATGAACTTCAGGTTAATAATTACCCCCAGGGTTGTTGCCTCCCACTGTGAAGGTATATATTCTGGACAAATTGTTATCTCAAAAGGCATTTTTGCAGACGTTCATTTCATCTTGATCATGTAGGGGTTCTGACCCTCCATTTTGCAGTAGCCAGGCATTTGAGTGGAGCCAGGTTACAACATCTAATTACACTATAATAATTGGTAAATGTATTATGACTGCGATCGCACTATGAGGATCAAAAGCAGTGGTAAATATTCTTGACAGATCAAATTCAAGGAGCAGTCTGTTATAGATCGAATTAATCATCAGGTAATCTATGTTCACTTACTAAAACAATACATCTAATCTTTTAGAGTTTAGGGGCTTTTCAGATTACATTAATAGCATTTGATTCATAAACTTGCATTAGCAGAACCCTTTTTGGAATAGTATATGAAATATTGCTGATGAACTAATGCTCTTTTTCTAACTGCTGCTTATCTGTAATTTTGATTTATTTTAAAGAAAAGGAAAAGAAGAATCTTCATATCTTAGCTTCCTTTAATTTATGAAATGTCTGTGGTCGTATATTGCAATTTGAATAAACAAACAAAGTTTCAACTTGCGATCAAAATGAAAGGTTAACACCTATTTTCTGTGAATAAATAGTTTCATGGATTTGCAGAGTTGGAATTAAGCTACCAAACCAAAGAGTTATGATCCAATTACTGAATCCATATTGTTGTAGGAGAGGGACAAATCTACTGCTAAAAGAAGATACAACCTCACACTTTTTGCGATATCTTTAAAACAATTGACACACGGCTTAAGAGAGAGGCTGCCACCAGCTGAGTCACGGATGAGTCTTGAGAAGCGCCACTTGGAGAATGTGGATTATGAAATAGCTTATACAGTTAAGCCGAGGCTTGAACAGTTGCAGCGACAGGTACTCATTCAAGTCTTTCCTGTTTGGCTGTGCGCTGCTTTTACTGAATACATTTGAAACATAAAAGGGATGATGAAAAAGGTGAATATTGTGGTGATTATTAGTTTCAGAATGCAACATCATGTAGGAATACAAAAGCACGCAAGTTTATCTCCAACTGATTATTTTAGCACTTACAAGGTTTCTAAATAGATGGAAAGATATTGCATTACATCTACACTATAAGACCAGTCGTTTGACATAATTTTACGTTCTATGTTTTCGTTAGGTAAATTATCGCAATATCATCAATGCAACGAGTGGGTAGCTTGGACTATTTGCATAAACGCATCGATGGCGAACAAAACGACTTCTGCAAACAGAAAGGGCGCAGCAGTAGCGACTAAACAAGAAGAAAACTAAAAAAGTTGCAACGCAGATTTGGCAGCGCTATGTAAAATAATCAAAAGAATATTATCACACTGTGGGGTATACTTTTTTAAATTTGATTCAATTCAAATACAACGGCGACATTAAACAACTGTCACGCAATCATGAAGAAAGAAAGTTTGTTTTCACTTGGTTAGGACTATTTATTCTTGCAGTTGAATAAAATTAATCCAAAGTTCAAGAATTGAAGTTATTCAATGAGGTTTTTTAATATCCAATGCATTTATTTGTTGAGTTCAATTATTACAATCGTTTTTGTTGGAATCAACAAACAGTTTACTGTATTCTTAATCATGCAATTACATTTCAATTATTGGCACGTCTAGGAATGTTTTGTACGGATGTAATCACCTAATTTTGGCACTAGATAAGAAAATTGTTTAGAATAGTCGTATTAGATTTTTAGGACGTGTCGTCAAATTTTTCCGTACGTCTAGTGTTTATTCTTAGCTAAATTTGTCTTTAATTAGGACAGAAAATATGAAAATACCAAAAATTACTTGTTATCTGCTTAATTTTGATTCTACAGTTTAATTGTGATAGTTGTTGTAAAATATGTGGTTTAATTTTAGTTAGTTGTGTGTGTATAAATCATTTTTGTGGCTATATGTAAAAAATATGTAGCCCAATGCCAAGCCCGTCAGCCCATATGTATAACCCGGCCCATAATCACTAGCTATATAAGCTAAATTCCCATTTTTTTTGCTCATTTTTACACAAAAACTCAGAAATAGGGGAACCCATGCCAAATTTTTCTCTCCCCACCGGAAATCTCCTCCACCGGATCTCCGCCGTGGCCCCGCCACTGCTCCACCGCCGGCCACCACCTCCGGTGGCCGGAAAAATACCAAAATACACTATCTTATAGATCTCGACCCCCCCATTCCGTTTCTCAACTTAGTTTCTCCAAATTCTAAGCCGATTCTCGTAGATCGACGGTCAAAGTTGCGGTCAAACCAAATCCGGCCACTTTATGAATTTTTCCGGTAAGTTTTTTTTGTTCCCTCTCCTCCTCTTCACTTTCCTCTCACCCCCGTATCCCCATCTCCCAAAAATCCCCGTTTCCCGTTTTCCCCGTTCCCTTTCCCGTTTCCGTTCCTGTTTCTGTTTTCTTGCTTCCTCTTCTTATTTTTTCTTTTGGTTTTTTTTTGTTTCGGGTAATTTTGTTATGTTTGACGAGGCTGTGATGACGGTTGTTTGAAGGGGCGGGGCTGTTTTTCAGTTTTGGACGGAGGCAGTGGTTTGGAGTTCGAGCGTTTAGGCAGTTGGGGGGTGTGCATTGTTGGAAACTATGGTTTGTGATGATGGTTTGGAGGGGCCGTTTGTAGCAGCGACGAGGCTGTGAGGACGATGGTGAGGTCTTGGAGGCGCTGCGATTGGTGTGTACGAGGCAGCGATGCAGTGCTTTCTTTGCGGATTAGAAGGCAAGCTTGATGCCTCTTTACTTTTTTTTTATCATTGTTATTTAAATGTTTGGGTTTAAATATGGGATCATGTAGTATGAGTCCGTATGTACATCTTTTTGTTGGAAAGATTTGAACCGTATATTTGTTGAAATGAGATACGTTTATGTTGAAAGTGTTCTAGATTGCTTCAAGTTCAAATTTTAATTAGTAAGTTTAGTGTGATTTGTTCCAACTCGTGTGCTTGTCGTTAAGTTGTAGATGAATCTGTCGTGTAAGTCTAAGTATGTTTCTTGCCATTGAATTCTTGAATCCTGTTTGGCTATATTCTTAGGATGGCGCTTTATGTATTGTTTCTGGCAATGCATTTCTTCAAGTAGAAATCATGTGTTAGGTCTAGTGCTATATAGCATGATCATTGTATGTTTAAGTGCGTGAGCTTGGAGAGTAATCAGTTTAAATTTGATTTACTTTTCTGTGATAAGAGAGTGTATGATCTTGCAAGTATCTTCATTAAACTCATTTCATTTACTTGATTAAACCTGTCCAGGAATATGGTTAACTAGTTTAGGTTGTTTTGTTTCTTGATTTTGAACTAATTTTGGAATTTGGTTATATTTTAGTTAGTTTCAAGTTAGGGGGTTGTTTTAGCTTTGTTTAATTTTAGTCAATTTAGTTAGAAATCTAGTTGCTCTAGTTTAGTTTTAAGTCTAGTTTGGGCTGATATATTTGCTCTAGTTTAGTTAGCTTTGGGGCTGTTCTAGTTGGCTTAATTGGTCCTAGTTTCTTCTAGTTAGTACAATGAGTAATAGGGTCCTTTTAGAGGACCCTACTTGTACATTTTTCAGCCTTTTTGGACAGTTTTAACAGCTGAAACAGTGGCCAACAACTGCTGTACCTTTGGCTGAAAATATGGACTAAAAGCACTCAAGTATAGGGGTGTGGGCTTGTACTTTTGTACAAGTCCACACCCCACCTTTTGGCTCTCAATTTCAGCCATAAATAGGGCCATTTAATGCCCTCATAATACACAACAAGAAGCTGAAATTTACACAAAAAGAGTGAGTAAAAAACACTTGAAAAAATTAGTGAGTTTAAGAGTTAGATTTAGAACCAAAAGCCTTTACATCTAAGGTCTTTTGGGGCATAAATCTTAAGGTTTAAAGTTTGAATAGAAGGTATAAAAGGGGCTGTTGTAGTGGCTGATTTGGGGTACAAGTTTGCTCGCTTTGGTTGGGTTCTTGCTATTTCATTTGCTTCACTAGCTTGGAAGTTTTTCTACACAAGGTAAACACAATTTACCTTGTATATTTTATCATTTTGGCTATGAAAAAAAATGAAGTAAAAAATGTCTAAAACCCTTTATTGTATGCCTTTTGTTATGAGTTTATTCTAGTTTAAAACTAGCTATTTGTGAAAAACTAGGAAATATTTAGTGTTTTATTTGTGCAATTTAATTCATCTATTATTTTAGCTATGTATGAAAATCCGGACAGCATGTAAAGGTTAGGCAAACTTAAGATTTAACCATTAAAACCAAAATGTTGAATTCTGGCCGTTTTCTGTAATATAAGGCTATTTCTGCAAACTGGTCATATTTGCAAATCTGGAAATTCTGAAAATTATTTCAATGCTGAAATGAGTAGGCAAAAATAGGTATAAGTGCACAATTGGTGTTAAAGGTGCAAATCTGGCTATTTTTGCAAACTGGTACGTTTTTGCAAATCCACTCAAATCTGGCCCTTTTTTTTACAAACTGGTGCATTCCTGCAAATCTGAAAAAAAACGTTAAAGTTGTTTAAGGAAAAGAGATATTTGGTGCAAAATCACTCCAAAAATTAGCCTAGAGTTGCAAACCTTTGAAAGCACAAATAGCATAATCATATGGTATATAATTTGCGAATTAGTTTAGTTCCAAAAATGGCATTTTAACTTATGGCCATAAGTCTTCATTAATAACAAGTTTATTAGAAATGCTAAACATTTGTGTCGTTCATTTCATACCTAAAATTAGTCAATGTGTTTTATTTTTGATTAATTATCCACCCAAGGTGTAATGATTAGGCAAAATAATAGGATGTAAGTTCGATTAGGCAATTATAAGTATGATTTGTGATCTACTTATTAGGCAAAAAGTAAAAAAAATAATATATAAATTTTGTCCAAGTATACCTTGTGGGTTACTTGACGCGATTTCGGTTTCGAACAATCAAAGCGTAACTTTAAATGAACGATAAAATATAACAACCATATTTAATAAATTAAAACTGCGACAATAAAGCAACTGTGCTCGGCACAGGACTCGAGGGTGCCTAATACCTTCCCGAGAGTCAACTGAGAACCTTACCCGAATCTCTAAACGCAGACCATTAGACGAGTCAAAGGTGTTCCAAGGTACCTTCTGGTGACTTGGCACACCTTAAACTATGTCAAGTGGCGACTCCGAGTTCTCTAAATAAATTTGTACCTTTTTGAACACCAGTCACGAGCCTTTAAATAAATAAACTCGCACCCGCGCAGTTAATAATAAAATAATTTTTAGGGCGTGACAGCTTGGCGACTCCGCTGGGGAAATTAGTGAAAACTAGAATCTCCGGCTTTGATAAATTGTCGCATGTTTTAATTTATTAAATATTTGGTTGTTATTTTATTGCCGTTATCACCTGAAAAGTTGAATGTTACTGCTTTGATATTGTTGAACTGTATATATAAACTGTCTTCCTCCGCAACCCACTGAGTCTCTGAAACACACACACACGTGCACTTACCAGATTGCTTGTGGCATCTGGGACTTTCTTACTAAATTGCCCATGATTTAGGAGGAAGGCGTGACGGGGTTTTAGGCCGGACACACTGTCTCCGGATGGCCCTGATGCGCTTTCCGCCCGGTTTGTCCACCGGGTTTTCAGCCAGTCTAGACACTGAGTCAGTTGTGTCACCTAGAGTTAAACCTTTAGGCCCAATTATCTGCATCATATCCGACTTAATGAGGTGCGATACACCGGTATTGCACTTGTCTAGGTTGACTACCTGTTGTCTGAACGGGACCCACTTCCCGGGAAAGACTTGTCTAAAAAAGCATTCTATGTGTTGCATGCGATTAGGAAAGGTTGTTATGCTGACCAAGTTGGGGAGAGACGGATTTCAAAAGAAAAAAAAAATATAGAAAAAAAAAAGAAAAAAAGAAAAATGAAAGGAAAAGTGAGGAAGAGGTTGAATTTTATGTAAATGTTTTGCTATTTTTATAAAATTGAGTCATACTGCTGTAATGGAAAATTTTTGTAAAAAACGTCAGCGTTTGCCGTCTTTTGTATATGTCAGTTTGTGTCGTTATAATGACGAAAATTTTACAAAAAAAAAATATATACATACTTAGTAGTTAGAAAGTCAAAAATTTTCGTGTCAGTTTTCACGCCGTTATAATGGCGAATTTTTAGAAAAAGGCCCGTATACCGATGTTGGGAGTTTTTGAGATCCAATTTTTTCACGTCGTTATGCCGGCGAATTTTTGCAAAAGTACTGTAGTGTTCATCACTGGAAATGAAATTTTGTTTTGATGCCAATGTGGCGTCATTGTAACGTCGAATTTTTTCTTTTATAAATTACATCTAAATACCAATGTTGGTAATTTCCTGGAGTCAGTCCTGATGCCGTTATGATGGCAAAATTTTTTCGATTCTCTTAGGGTCAACTTTACGTCATTACAATGACAAAAGTTTTTTTGAAAATTGGAGTTTCGAATTAGCAGTTTAGGCATCTGTTTTGCTCTGTCGGTCAGTTGTTTTAAGTTGCTCTCAGGCTTTCAAACATTTGACACATTTTTTTATTAGGAACAATGGCTGCATCATCTTCTAGGACAGTCAAAAGAAAATACCCTGCTGATGCCATTCCACCCTCTATTATGATGACTGATGGCCCACCCAAATCGGATAAATCTCTAAAGTCTTGGTGGGACACAATGAGTGAAATGCAGAAAGATATAGTCCAGGAGAAGATTGGTTTTCTGACTGACCTTGTGACTAAAACTATTGTCCCGCGGCGAGACTTGGTCAGTGCACTAGTTGGGTTTTGGAACCCAAACCAAAATACCTTCTGCTTTAAGGGGTTTGAGATGACGCCGACCCTCGAGGAAATAGCTGGGCTTCTTAAGCTGGATTTTGAGAAAAAGAATATGATTGCTCCAAGGAAGGTTAATGAGCGTGATTTTTTCAATAATATCAAGCTACGAACGGACCTCTCAATTGCTAGTGTTCGTCACGGCTGGATTTCATTTGATTACCTTTATGATCGTTTTGGGGCCGATAATGGTTTCAAGAAGTATGGATTTGAGTTCCACGATAAGCTGAAATATGAAGATTGGGTACTCCTCTGTCCTAAGGTCTTTGTGTTCGCTTTGCTAGGGTTGTTAGTTTTCCCACTACCGGATAGAGCGATATCCATTAAGGTCAGTTGGACCATGGCAGCTTTGTATGGTGGAGCACCAGATGCCACTATCATCCCGACGATTCTGGGTAGTATGTTTCATGCTTTGACTCGATGCCACAAGGGAGAGAGCAGTTTCTTTGAGGGGTGTAACCTTCTATTACAGGTCTGGTTCTTGGAGCATGTACGCCCTTGCCCACCTCGTGATATTCTTAGGTGCTGTGACATCGATTATCTTGAACACCATCTCGAACACATCGAGAGGTATAAATTCCCAGGAAGTGAGCCGGATTGGAGGTCTTTCTTGAACTCTCTCACGCCGGACAAGATTTTGTGGCAGTGTAGCTGGTTTCCTAAGAGGGAGGTTGTACACAGATGCGTGGATCGTCCTTTTCTCGTTCTGATGGGTTTGACAGCATCCCAGCCTTATGTTCCTCTGCGTGTACTTAGGCAGTTGGGTCGGAAGCAGGAGATCCCAATAGTTGAGGACATGAGTGCATATGCCTCAGACTATCCTCTCAACCCAGCTACTCTTAGAGGTGAGATCCTGCGCCTGTGGGATACTAGGAGGCACCTCGCAGAAAGCACACAGGTTCAGGATGGACTTAAGGGGGAGGTCGTTCGGGAGTATAAGTTCTGGTATTACCATCAGCCCATACCCAAAGAGATGCCCGCGAGGTCGAGAGCAGGCATGGTTGACACTGAGGCCAGGCTGGATATGCAGGTTCAGCTTGCTAGGCACGAGATTAGGAATGAATGCCGTGATACCATACAAAGCTTAATTGCAGAGAGGGATGCCGCCAGAGCTGCTCAGTCAGAGAGTGAGGGTTTCGCGCATCAGCACCTAGACACAGTCAGACGACTCCGTGTCATGCACTCACAGGCATTGACAGAGCGGGATGCCGCCAGAGCTGCTCAGTCAGAGAGTGAGGGTTTCGCGCATCAGCACCTAGACACAGTCAGACGACTCCGTGTCATGCACTCACAGGCATTGACAGAGCGGGATGCCGACAGGGCAGCTTTGTTGGAAAGCAGGAAAAGGGAAGAGTATCATCGCCAGGATGCCATAGATTCTCGAGCTCGACTTGACAGGGCATTAGAGCAGGGTGAGCAGCTCAGAGGGCTAGCACAGGACCGACTTCGAGATATACAGGCTGCAGGACGGACCATCAGTGTAGCTTATCGGCAAGTTTATGACTCCGCTACATATGTGGCACGGTCCATCGATGAGTATAGCAGGCTTCCCGCAGAGGACATACTCCCACATGTGCTTCCCTTCGTCACTAGAGTTGCGGCAGATTTGAATGGATTGCGTCGTACTTTTGCAGAAGGCCCGCCAGCAGATCCCGTGGAGCCATTTGAGTTCGACCCAGAGGAGCCAGCTGACTTTGTGCCCCAGTCACCCTAGTAGATACATCAGGCAAAGATGATGCAGATTATTGCTTTTTGTCATTTATTTTACATCCTGGCATTGTTGTACTTTATGTCGCTTTTGAATTGGGCATGTTGTAATTTATTTTCACATTTTTAAGTCATTTGTACGTTCCTTTTGGTCGTGCTCCGGAAGCACCGTATGTACTCTTTCTTTTGAAGTAATGAAAATATTTTGCTTATTTTTATGTGTCAATTCATTTCACCCTCTAAGCCTCACTTGAAAAAAAAGAAAAAAAAAAGAGAAAAGAAAGGAAAAGAAAAGAAAGAAAAAAAAAAAGAAAGAAGAGAAAAGAGATCAAATAATACACTTGGGGATCTAATCTAAACCAATTTGGGATGACGCATAACGACCTTAGGCATTGTTCAGGCCGACGAGCAAATTCATATTCCATGCTATCTTGTTGCACTAACGTGTTTTGATTTGTTTAGAGCTTGAGCAACTGCCGTGCTGGCCCCACATTCCTATTCCACCAGAATCAAGGGACCACTGCCTGTTCTAGAAGTGGTTGAAGCACCTCTTCAAGAAGACACTCCAGCAACGATGGCCGAAGAAACTGAGAACACTGAGCTGGTTCGCTTGGCTGAACAACAGGCTAAGATGGCTGAGGATTTCACGGCCATGAAAGAAATGATGATGCAACTGGTCCGTAACTTGTCGGCAGTTCAGGCACCTCCTGCTCCGCCAGGTGCTGCTGGTTTCACGGCGAATGCTCAGCCACCAGGGCAAGGGCAATCTACAATGGCAGAAGACCCCCGTTATCCTCCAGGGTTCGGTCCACATCCAGAAACTGACAACGTAGCTGGACCCTCTACTGTACAACCTGGGGCACAATTCCCACAACATGGACAACATGGCCAAGCCCAAGTTCCTGCCACAGTATTCACTGTTCCTGCAGGACACACTTTGCAAAGGTCAAACAGTGACCCACAGTTGAGGGCTCGTGATCAACAATTCGACCAAACCCGGGGTAATGTACTCCGCCCCACTGAGTCGTATGATCATGGACACCACCCAGAATCGCATGCTGATGTCGAAAGATTGGGGAAAACAGAAGAGGCTGACTTTGCTCGAAAATTGAAAAGCTTGGAGCAAACTGTGAAAAACATCCAAGGGCAAGGGGGTAAAGCAAGTATTTCATACAAAGACATGTGCTTATTCCCTCATGTGCCATTGCCTGAAGGCTTTGTTGTGCCCAAATTCGATCCGTACACTGGACAAAGCGATCCAAGGATCCATGTGAAGATATACCTTAACAAAATGAGGGGTATCGAGAAGGACGAATTATTGATGGCGTACTTTGCGGACAGTTTGGGAGGACCGGCCACAGAATGGTTTGTGCAACAAGATGTTTCCAAGTGGGTCACCTTTGACGACATGGCCAGCGCTTTCCTGAATCATTATGGCTACAAAATGGAGGCTGCTCCTGATCGTTCTTCTTTGAAGACGATCACAAAGAAACCAGGCGAAAGCTTCAGAGAGTATGCCTATAGGTGGCGCGAACAGGCGGCGCGTGTGAGCCCTTTGATCCCAGACGATAAAATGGTTGAAGAATTCGTCGAAGTACTTGACGAAACATACTACCAAGCAATGGCCTCTGCCCTTGGGAAGCAATTCAGTGAAGCAGTAAAAATTGGGGAGATGATTGAGAGAGGAATCAAAGCAGGCAAGATTGTTAGCCAAACAGCTTTGAGAGCCACGACCCAAGCGTTGCAATCAGGGTCAGGTACTTATGGGAAGAAGAAAGAGAAAAAAGACGAGGTGGCAATGGTTGGTCCTGGACCGAGAAGAAATGATGGGAGATACAACGACCGTCAAGGGTATATTCAGGCACCCCCGCCACAACAATTCTATCCAACTCACGGCCAACAATTTGCCATGCCGCAGTTCTCATTCCCTGTAAATGCAGCATCTTATGCTCAGCCTCTATCTGGTCCACAATGGCGTCCACCCCCTGCTCCAGTCCAATATAACAATCAACAGGCACATACTCAGTTTCAGGCTCACCAGGAGATGCCTTACCGACCACGAGGTCCGCAGGGTTTTCGTCCAAACATGCAACAGAGAAACATGCAACAAGAGAAAAGGCAGTTCACCCCACTGGGGGAAACTTACACTAATTTGTTTGAAAAGTTGCAACAAGCCAATCTGTTGAAGCCAATCCCGGGAAAAGTGAACCCCAACGGAAGAGTTGATCATTCACGCCATTGTGCATTTCATTCTGGAGCACCTGGACATGATACAGAATCCTGCTGGGAACTCAAAAGGGTAATCCAGGCAATGATAGACAATAATCAGATAAAAGTCGTAGGGGATGAAACACAAAATGTGAATCAAAATCCTTTACCGGCTCATGATGTTCAAAACAACGTACACATGGTTGGGATGGTATCCATAGAAGAGGACTTGAAAGGGAAAGCCGCCAAGCAGATTGTGGCAGTTGGTCCCTCTCCAGACATCAAAGGCCCTGAGCCGTTTATTGTTGTAATCAGGGGAAAGTCAAGTGCGTCTGTCAACAAAGCAAAGCAAGATACTGTTGTTGTGCCAAGTTTCACAATTCCGGTTGCAAAGCAGGAAAAAGTTCATGACAGTGCACCAACATTTATTGTGCAAGGGGCATCATGCCAGAAAACTCCGGTCTTCGAGGTTAAGGCAAAGAAGTGTGAACCGGTTATCATCACTCAAGC
Organism: Petunia x hybrida; assembly: GCA_037355625.1. Lineage (NCBI taxonomy): Eukaryota > Viridiplantae > Streptophyta > Magnoliopsida > Solanales > Solanaceae > Petunia > Petunia x hybrida. The sequence continues at coordinate 7,002 of JBBBVM010001016.1, read as the reverse complement.
AGCGCAACTCCCTGTCAAAAGTACAAAGGCTGTTCCTTGGAACTACAATAAGACAATTGTGTCTTACAACGGGAAAGAAATCATGGAGGTTGCTGCAGATGTAAATGGTCTAACCCGGTCCGGGAGATGTTTTACCCCGGAAGAATTGAGAAAGGCAAAGCCAGGTCGAGAAGACCAAGGACCCATCAAAGAGCCTGTGTCTGAGAAAGAAGCTGAAGAATTTTTGAAGAAAATGAGATCGACAGATTATTCTATTGTCGAGCAATTGAGAAAGACTCCAGCTCAGATATCACTCTTGTCTCTACTTATGAACTCTGAAGCACATCGCAATGCACTGTTGAAGATATTGAATGAGGCCTACATTCCTGAACAAACTACTGTGGCTAATCTGGAATCACTTGCTGGCAGAGTATTTGAGACTAATCGTGTGATGTTCACCGATGAGGAGCTGCCAGCAGAAGGAACCGGTCATAATCGAGCGCTTCATGTCTCAGTTAAGTGTGAAGACTCCTATGTCACACGTGTTCTAATAGATGGCGGCGCAGGATTGAATATTTGCCCTCTGTCTACACTGAAGAGTCTAAGGGTGGATATGAGCAAAATCAGGGCAAGTTCCTCTGCTGTTCGTGCTTTTGATGGTGGAGTTCGAGAATCTTTGGGCATCATCAATCTTGAGTTAACCATTGGTCCCGCTACCTTCAGCATTGAGTTCCAAGTCATGGAAACGGATGCATCGTACAATCTGTTATTGGGCCGACCATGGATTCACATGGCTTGTGCAGTACCATCCACAGTTCATCAGGTGGTCAAGTTTACTTGGGATAATCAAGCTGTCGTGGTTTATGGGGAGGATGACTCACAGTTTAACAATAGCCTGGACGTGCCAGCCCTTGAAGCCGTCACTACACGCCCAACCATCATGTATCAAACCTCCGATGTGGTGTATGTGGAAAAAGTAACAGAAGGGAAACCTATACCCATCCCAAGAGTGTCAGAGACGTCTATCATGATGGCGTCCGAAATGTTAAAGCATGGTTTCCAATTTGGAAAGGGTTTGGGAGCATCACTACAAGGCAGGGTAAATCCAGTTTATCCAAATGGTGTGCAAGGCACGTGGGGACTGGGTTTCAAGCCAAAAGCAGCTGATCGCAAGCAAGCAAAGAAAAAGAAGTCAGAAGTTTGGTCTCTCCCAAAGCCAATTCCGTGTCTCGCTCAGTCTTTTGTGGGTTATGTTATGAAACCAAAGGTTGTCGCTACAAATGTCAACACAGTGGAAGACAATCAGGATGCACCATTTGATCTAGGTGGTATTTTTGAAATCTGCATGGTACAGCCGGGTGAGGGCTCCAGTAATGCTTCAATTCAGTACATTGGCCCGGACGTGCACCTGACTAACTGGAATGCAACTCCCTTCCCCATCAGGAAGGGGTCTTGGTAGACTGTTGTTTTACAGTTTTCTTTTGAATACACTTGGATATTCTAAGGGTTGTATGCCAAGTGTATTATTTTGCTCATCTTTCCTTTTGTAATTCAAACCCTTTTTCATTAATGAAAGGCCAAGAGCCAAGCTTTACTTCAATCTCTGTTCATATTCCTAATTTTATTCTATTTTTGTTTATCTGTAGTGATATATCTGCTGGTCCTGATATCATGACATGTTCAAGGAACTTATCGTCCATCCAGGGGCCGCAATCTGATTTTGGCTCCATAACCATAGTTGAGGTTGAAAGTGACGAAGAAAACATTGAGGAATCTGTTAATGAGATCGAATATGACGGGGAACAGGCAGATTTTGAGATAGGCCTGGAAGTTGAACGCCATGAGGGCAAGCCTAAACCCAATTTGGCTGATACAGAGGATGTTAATCTTGGGAGCCCTGATGATGTGAGGGAAACCAAGATAAGCATGTATGCTCTACCTGAAGTGAAGAATGATATTCGGAAAGTGCTCTTTGAATATCGAGATGTTTTTGCATGGTCGTATGATGAGATGCCGGGTTTGAGTTCTGAATTGATAGTCCACGAATTGCCAATTCAACCCGGTTTCCCTCCAGTGAGACAAATGCAACGGAAGTTCAAAACTGATATGATCAAGAAAATCCATGATGAAATAATGAAACAGTTGGATGCAAAAGTGATTCAATCGGTTCAGTACACTACTTGGGTTGCAAATGTTGTTCCGGTTCCTAAGAAGGATGGAAAAACAAGGATATGTGTGGACTATCGAGATTTGAACAAGGCAAGTCCCAAAGACAATTTCCCGTTGCCTAACATTCATACTCTCGTAGACAATTGTGCCAAACATGAGATACAATCCTTTGTTGACTGCTATGCTGGATATCACCAAATCCAGATGGATGAAGATGATGCATACAAAACGGCATTCACTACGCCTTGGGGAACTTATTGCTATAGAGTGATGCCATTTGGTTTGAAAAATGCTGGGGCAACCTACGTGAGGGCTATGACCGCCATTTTCCATGATATGATGCATAAAGAAATAGAAGTGTACGTGGATGATGTGATCATCAAGTCTAGAACTGCTGAAGAACACGTGAGAGATCTCAGAAAGTTCTTTGAAAGGCTCCGTAGGTACAATCTGAAACTGAATCCAGCCAAGTGTGCATTTGGTGTGCCTGCTGGAAAATTGTTAGGTTTCATTGTTAGTAGGCGAGGTATTGAACTGGATCCCGCAAAGATCAAAGCAATACAAGAATTACCTCCGCCTCGAACCAAGAAGGACGTTAAAAGCTTTCTAGGCAGGTTGAATTACATCAGTAGGTTCGTTGCTCAACTTACCACAATATGTGAGCCGATCCTCAAGTTGTTGAAAAAGAATGCATCGATTGCATGGACCGAGGAGTGCCAAGAAGCCTTCGACAAGATCAAGCAATACTTGTCAAATCCTCCTGTTTTGGTTCCGCCTGAGCCTGGCCGACCGTTGTTTTTGTACTTGTCAGTCAATGAAAACTCCTTTGGTTGTGTACTGGGGCAACATGATGCCTCGGGAAAGAAAGAACAGGCCATTTATTATCTGAGCAAGAAGTTCACAGATTGCGAGGCCAGATACACTTTGTTGGAAAGGACGTGTTGTGCCCTAACTTGGGTTGCACAAAAGTTGAAACATTATCTTTTGTCCTATACCACTTATCTGATTTCCCGGATGGACCCATTGAAGTACATATTTCAAAAGCCAATGCCAACTGGCAAGCTTGCAAAATGGCAGATCCTGCTCACAGAATTTGACATAGTTTACGTCACCAGAACTGCAATGAAAGCTCAAGCCTTAGCTGATCATTTGGCTGAGAATCCGGTTGATGATGATTACGAGCCATTGAAGACTTACTTCCCTGATGAGGAGGTAGATGTGCTTGAAGAGTTGATTAATGAAGAAGAGCACGTGTGGAAAATGTACTTTGACGGTGCTTCTAACTCAAAAGGCCATGGTATTGGAGCAGTCCTCATTTCTCCCACGGGGCATTACTATCCAGCAGCTGCCCAACTCCGCTTCAGTTGCACTAATAACACATCTGAGTATGAAGCTTGCATAATGGGTTTGCGTATGGCTCTAGACATGGACATCAAAGAATTGCTGGTGATCGGAGATTCAGATCTTTTAATACGCCAAATGAAGGGTGAATGGGGGACTCGAGATCTTAAGTTGATTATGTACAAGCAGTGTATGGACGACCTTCGCCAAAAGTTTGATGTTCTAAAGTTTAGACATGTTCTCAGAATACATAATGAGCTGGCTGACGCATTGGCTACACTAGCCTCGATGCTTGTCCATCCTGATAAAGCCCATATTGATCCATTAGAGATTCAGGTCCAAAGCCAACATGCATACTGCAATGTGATTGAAGAAGAAATTGACGGTCAGCCGTGGTACTTTGATGTCAAGAATTTCCTTCAAGATGGGACATATCCTCCAATGGCAGAAAATAATCAAAAGAGAACGCTTCGACGACTGGCAAGTGGTTTCTTTCTGAGTGGAGGGGTGGTGTACAAAAGAACACCCGATTTGGGACTGTTAAGATGCGTGGATGCAACCGAAGCCGCGAAAATTCTCAATGACATGCATTCGGGGATCTGCGGACCCCACATGAGCGGGCACGTGTTAGCTAAGAAAGTACTCAGAGCAGGATACTTCTGGCTTACCATGGAACATGACTGCATTACTTTTGTGCGAAAGTGTCATCAATGCCAAGTACACGGTGATTTGATACATTCACCTCCTTTAGAGTTGCACACAATGTCAGCCCCATGGCCTTTTACAGCATGGGGGATGGATGTTATCGGGCCTATTGAACCAAGAGCATCAAATGGGCACAGATTCATTTTGGTTGCAATAGATTATTTCACCAAATGGGTTGAGGCCGTCACTCTCAAGTCCGTGACCAAGAAAGCTGTGGTGGATTTCGTTCATTCTAATATTATTTGTCGCTTTGGTATCCCAAGTACCATCATCACTGATAATGCGGCAAATCTGAACAGTCATTTAATGAATGACGTGTGTGAAAGATTCAAGATCATGCACCGAAATTCCACACCTTACCGACCAAAGGCAAATGGTGCGGTTGAAGCAGCCAATAAGAATATCAAGAAGATCCTTAGGAAAATGATACAAGGATCTCGTGATTGGCATGAGAAGTTGTCTTTTGCTTTGCTTGGTTACCGCACAACTGTGCGCACTTCCATAGGTGCAACCCCGTATTCATTGGTATACGGAACTGAAGCAGTCATACCCGCTGAGTTGAAATACCATCTCTCAGAATCATTGTGGAAGCAGAAATTGAGGACACAGAATGGGTCAAAACCCGATTGGAGCAGTTGTCATTCATTGATGAAAAGAGGCTCAATGCAGTTTGTCATGGTCAATTGTATCAACAGAGAATGGCCCGAGCCTACAACAAGAAAGTGCGCCTGCGCGACTTGAAAGAAGGGCAATTAGTCTTGAAAAGAATCTTTCCTCATCAGGAAGAAGCTAAAGGAAAATTTGCTCCAAATTGGCAAGGGCCATACCTGGTAAAGAAAGTATTGCCAAATGGCGCCTTGTACCTTACAGATCCAGAAGGCAGGACAACTGAAATACCCGTCAATGCAGACGCGGTCAAGAGATACTACATTTGACTCCAAGATGGCTTTCAACTCGGGATGAATGCAAGGCTTTTGTTCTCTTTTGCTATCCCAAATTGTATCCCTTATTAGCATTTTGAATATTGTACTTTCGAGACATATTCTCGGCTGGAATCAATGTAATTGTATCAACATGAAATGAAACTGAAAAGCATCAAAAGAAACCTGGGCATTTGCCTAGAGCTACGTCTGACCTGATTCCTCTCAAAAGGATACGTAGGCAACCATTCTGGTGCGGTCCCAATAAGAAAAAACTCCTCTTTCCCTTTCTACTTTTATTCGCGTAAGGTTTGCCCCCAGGCCTTCGGAATATGCCAAGAGAACAGAGACCCCAGTTTATCCTAAACTGGGGCAGAAGTTGTTTTGTTTTTTTTAAAAAAAAAGAAAATGGAGGAAATTCAGTATTCCTCCCCATTTTCTTTGTGCTCGCATAAGAGAAAATTCCTCTTTCCCTGTTTTTCTTTTATTGACGCAAAACTTGCTTCAAAGTTTGCGGCCAACATCAAAGGAAATTTAGATTCCCCTTTTCATGCTAAGCTGGGGCAGAAGTTTGTTTTTATTTTATTTCATAAATAAAATAAAATAAAAACAAACTTCTATCATTTTTGTATCATTTATTCACATGTTTCAAGAGATGTTGGTGTTGTAAATTGAATTGAAAAAAAAAAAAAAAAAAAAAAAAGAAAAAGAAAAGAAAGAAGTCTTGTCGGTGAAAACCTGAGAAGGCGCCGCAAGACAAACAGTGAGGCAAAAGATTAAAGAGAGAGGCTAGTTGGCGAAAACCCGAAAGGGCGCTGCTAGTCGACTTGAGAGTCACCTCAACTTGGTTATGGTTTGATATCTTCCATGGATCAACTCTCAATAAACAAGTGGCACTGGTCGGACGAGGTCATCCAAGATACATGTCATGATCATCAAGGCCGCCAGTATATTGCCAGATAAGTTTCTCTCTTCAGAAAGACGTTCCCTGTCCAAACGACTTTCGCCCTTAAACTTTTTATTCCATTTTGTACATCTTGCCTCATCATTAATTCCTCGCCCTTTCGGCGCTAACCTCACATGAGCAACAAAAGAAAATTGCAAAACTCTGTCTTTCAGGATTCAGGTTTAATTCCAACAAGCGGGGCACACCCTCGACAATGGAAAAGTTCGCAGCAAGTCATGATCAACATTGATAATTGGAGCCCAGCACGGCACATCAGGCCGGAAGGACGACATACCAAAATTGTATCATGAAGAGTGGATACGTTTGGGAGAAGCTTTAGGCGTTGTTCATCCAACAGTACTGTGAAGAATAGAACAAGAGTACTAAGCTTATTTGCAAGATTCGAAACAGGATGTATCCACGATGCAGAAAGTAAGTGTGACATTTGCTATGTTGCTAAGAAAGAGCTAGGACCACTTGAACTGGGATAGTTGCGCTAGATGTCAGACGGAACTCCATTCTCTCTTCGAGTCAATTCCCGCTAAAACACAATGTCATTTCCTTTCAATGTCAAGATCTGCTAAAAGATAGCGATCATTTCCTTTTCGAGTCAGTTTCACTCAAAGATAGCGTCATTTCCTTTCATGTCAAGATCTGCTAAAAGATAGCGATCATTTCCTTTTCGAGTCAGTTCGCTCAAAGATAGCGTCATTTCCTTTCCAGTCAAGATCTGCTAAAAGATAGCGATCATTTCCTTTTCGAGTCAGTTTCGCTCAAAGATAGCGTCATTTCTTTCCATGTCAAGATCTGCTAAAAGATAGCGATCATTTCCTTTTCGAGTCAGTTCGCTCAAAGATAGTTCATTCTTTCCATATCAAGATCTGCTAAAAGATAGCGATCATTTCCTTTTCGAGTCAGTTCGCTCAAAGATAGCGTCATTTT
>JBBBVM010001015.1:0-36570 GCA_037355625.1 Petunia x hybrida | reverse complement strand
TATTATTTCAAATCTTCTCTCTCTTACTTTTTCAAGGGTAAAATTGATACTTAACAATGTCAACCTCTATTTTCTTAAACTCCGTGCCCGTCAAATGGTGCCACATAAATTGGGACGGAGGGAGTACTTTTATTGACGATAGCAAACACTACTGCTATGTTTATCTACTTAGTAGTAAAGATGAGGCAATTGACGCATTCAAGCAATACAAAAATGAAGTTGAAACGCAACTTAACAAAAAGATCAAAATGATAAGAAGTGATAGGGCGGCGAATATGAATTCCTTTTGAACAAATATGTTTGGAATATGGCATTATTCATCAAACAACTGCCCCTTACACGCCTCAATCCAATGGGATTGCGGAAAGAAAAATCGAACGTTAAAGGAGATGATGAATGCCTTGTTAATAAGTTCGGGTTTACCCCAGAACCTGTGGGGGGGGAAGATATATTCACGGCTAATCAAATACTCAATCGAGTTCCCCATAGCAAAATACTTTCCATTCCATATGAAAAGTGGAAAGGAAGGAACCCCAACTTGAATTATTTCAAAGTGTGGGGGTGTTTGGAAGAAGTGCAAGTCCCAAAACCCAAAAGGGTTAAGATAGGACCGAAAATAGTTGATTGTGTTTTCATTGGATATGCTATAAATAGTAAAGCATATCGATTTCTGGTTCATAAATCAAAAATCCCGACATTCATGTCTGGTGATGGAATCCGATAGTACTGAATTTTTTGAAATATATATCCTTATAAGAAGGAATGTGAGTCAGTTGGTGAAAGACCCAAACGACCTCGAGAAGGAAATAAAGAAAATTCACCAAATGACAAAGAACCAAGACGTAGCAAGCGTCAAAGAACTTATACTTCATTTGGAGATGACTTTGTCACTTTGCTTTTGGAAAATGAGCCTCGGACGTTTGAAGAAGCCATGTCTTCTTCAGACTCTCTCTTTTTTAAAGAGGCAGTCAATAGTGAAATAGAATCTATTTTAAACAACCATACTTGGGAGTTGGTTGATCTTCCTCCTGAAAACAAACCATTAGGTTCTAAGTGGATTTTCAAAAGGAAAATGAAAGCTGATGGAACTATTGATAAGTACAAGGCAAGGCTTGTTGTCAAGGCTATAGACAACAAGAAGGTCTTGACTACTTTGACACATACTCGCCGGTAACTAGAATTACATCCATACGTATGTTAATAGCGTTAGCCGCCATGTATGGTCTTCAAATCCATCAAATGGATGTTAAGACATCATTCTTAAACGGAGATTTGGAGGAAGAAATTTACATGGAACAACCTGAAGGGTTTGTGGTTCCGGGAAAAAAAAGATGGTGTGTAAACTTGTTAAGTCGCTTTATAGACTAAAACAAGCACCTCAACAATCGCATGCGAAGTTTGATCATACAATGTTGTCAAATGGCTTTAAAATTAACGAGTGTGATAAATGTGTTTACATTAAAAATACTCCTAATTATGTAGTCATTGTTTGCTTATATGTGGATGACATGTTGATAATGAGTAATGACATTGCCAATAAAATGCTACAAAACGCATGCTAACTAGCAAATTTGATATGAAAGACTTAGGAGTTGCCGAATTAATTCTGGGTGTTAAGATCCATAGGACTCCTCAAGGTCTGGCTTTGTCTCAATCTCATTACATCAATAGTGTGCTTGAAAAATTTAAATATTTAGATTTTCAAAGACTCCTATAGATGTAAACCTTGCTCTTAAAAAGAAGAAAGGTCAAAGAACGTCGCAACGGGATTATGCTCGTGTTTTGAGAAGTTTGATGTACATCATGAATTGTACTCGTCCAGATATAGCTTGTGCTATAAGTAAACCAAGTCGATACACGAATAATCCCAACCAAACTCATTGGATGGCAATGAAACGTGTTTTGGGATATTTTAAAATACACCGAAGACTTTGCATTGAATTATAACAAGTATCCTGCAATTATTGAAGGATATTGTGATGCCAATTGGATCACCGGCACAACTAATTCTAAGTCCACAAGTGGGTATATTTTCGCACTTGGAGGAGGAGCGGTATCTTGGAAATCATCCAAGAAAACGTGTATTGCCCGCTCTACAATGGAAACTGAATTCATAGCTTTAGATAAGGCCGGTAAAGAAGCTAAATGACTTCGGAACTTTTTGGAAGAAATTCTGTTCTGGCCTAAGCCGTTGACACCAATTTGTATACATTGTGTTAGTCAATCGCTATAGGACGAGCAAGGAATGTCATGTATAACGGTAAGAATCGTCATATACGATGAAGACATAAAACCGTTAGGGACCTACTCTCTAGGAATTATCACTATTGATTACGTGAAGTCAAGGGATAATGTCGGATCCGCTTACAAAAGGCCTAACTAGAGAGGCGGTCGAGTGTTAATCGAAGGGAATGGGACTATGGCCAAGGACAAGTCATCATGGGGACAACTCTACCTAGAAGACAGGAGATCCCAAGAACTAGGTTCAAGGAGAATACAAAGTTGTGTATGACGGTCCGACATTGTCAAATTAAATTTTTTGGTCCATTCTCGTGATAAGACAATATTCAAGTATCGAGGATAAAATGCTAGAGACATTTTTTAATGATTATCTAATTTTGATATTGTAATTATCAAATAGTGTACATCTATGGGATTACACGTTTAGAAATCATCTATGTAAGTGTGAAGTGGAAGCCGCTTCAAGGAGAATTATGTATGGCCAATTCTCTATGCACTTATGAAACCAGACGGTGTTCATGGCTGAAACGAACACAACAGTGAGAACCAAAGACGGTTAAGGGTTAGTTGTGTGACTTACGTTGTCTAGGTATACACCAAAGCTCAACGATTCAAACATATCAAATCTATCGATTGATCGAGTATATCCGATGTATGTTCACTACGAAAAGTTCAAAGGGAAACCTACTTATCCCGATGCACTAATTATTTCTTGTAAATCACACAAGTCTGTCATGTATATTTCCATAATATAGCCATTCCCCATTCATATGGGGGATTGTTGGGGTTTTTGGAATGTGAAGAGTGTGAATGGAAATGGGTGGAAAGGTGAAAAGATTCCTTTTATTAGAAAATGCATTTTCTCCCACATTGGTAGAGGAAAAGGCTTTTGTTGGGTTTAAATAGAGAAGTGCTTCTTTTAACTCCTAAAAGGATTGAGAAGAAGGAAAGCCTCGTGCCGCCGTCGTCGTCGCTCGCTCGTCTCGGCTTCGGCTTCGGATTCGGATTCGGTCAATTGATATGATTGATTGACTTAATTTTTTGGACCAACAAAAACTAAAAATCTTAATTAATTAAATTTATTATTATATTTAATATTAATCCATTTTTGTAACGGAAATCTGAAGAGAATTATTCATTCCTCCACTACTTTCCCGTTATGTATTAAAATCAGCCATTAGTGTGGTCGTTTTGTAACAGTCACATTTGAAAGGTTGTGTCTCTTCATATTCTGCCTTCCCATGGCTATATATATTTGTCTTTCATCAGTCTTTTAACACACAGAGACGCACATAAAAATATCTGATCTGCTTCCTCTCCTTTTCTGCATACAATTAGTAAGTCGTGTGATTTGCTCTGCTACTTTGAGTTCGTCGAGTTCTACGGTTTGAAGTGCCGCTACCGTAGACCTGATATCTCGTTCCATCCTGAGAGGAATTAACCCGTGAACCTTGGCAATTGTGAGGGGGTTAGATTCCTTAAGGAGACACAAGCAACTTGTGGGCTCGGGATTGTACATTTTTGATTTTGTATTTTCTGTTTTATTTGAACGCCGGAACAACATTAAGCTTATGTATATCAGTTCGTTAGACCTCAGATCATGCACCCGAGCTTACACAAGCCGGCTTTTGCCCAATACAGATGTGGCGATAATTAAGGCTTGGAGATAGAGAAATCTACATGTGTGAATTGGAAAGCGATGAATATATGAGATTATAGGAGCAACGACTGATTTTGTGATGGACTAACAATTTAATTTATAGTGCTATAATTTGGAACGGTTAGAAAATAAAATAAAGTACCATATTAGTAAATAAGAATTAATTTTGACTAATAGTTCAAAATAACAATTAACATAATGAGCTCAACTAAATGGAAAAATTTTATCGGAAGTAATAATACGACCATTAACACAATTAATAAAATGATAAATAGCATGACGGATAAAATGCAAGAAAATTTATTATAGCATTTAAAAATTAAATGTAGTCCAAGACAGCGATAAAATTGGTATAAGAGGGACAAAATTGGGTGTCAACAATTAAAAATCGAGCCTAAAATTTCATAGAGCTCAAAGCTTCCCACAACCCATGCACCAGCTTGCGACTTTATTTAGTGGATGCAATACGAGGGGTATATAAAGGTTTTTGTAAAATTCTATATATAGATATAATTGATTCGAGTCATGCAATGGGTGCTTGAACACTACAATACCTTATGTGGGTCCTCTTCTTCTCAGAAATAAAGTACAACAAGAACCTCTAGTCTAATTGAATGCATGTCATTAATTAAATCTGTAATCATTATATAAATCTCCTACCCCTCGTACGTATAACATCTAGACAAAATTATCTTATTTACCTGTATAATTGACAGCAATAAGCAATTTCTCTCTGTTTATTACTTCTATCTTTTATCTTGTAATTATTCTAAAAGTCTCCTTGCCGGAAACCATGCCTTGTGGCATCCAGTTAAGCGGTTTCACTTGTATATTTCACGTCACATTACTTTTCCTATTATTTTGTTATTTTGATGTTGTCTTGATACATTATATTATTTGTGGCCTAAGATAAAATCGATCGCTTAATCTATTAAGCCAATTTTTACATTAAGCAGATACAATTTTGTTTATTTTATTAGTTATCCACTCGACAATTAATAAGGATGTTTCCACCAGCCTAAAAAGTGCTTTAATGGTGGTCGTTCTGTTTAAAAAAAAAAAAAAACTTAAACTGTTTCAATTAGCGATGTAAAGCCCATCACGTTACTGATTTTGATTTGTTGTTTCATCTTATTTACCAAAAAGACGGATATTCCTTGCTCATTATTAGACAATTACTTATTCACAAACTTTATTATTGTTAGCCTGCCATGTTATGATTACCTACTATTAATGCTTTATGTGTTCTAATTTATAAGTCATAGTTTGACGTGACATATATTTAAGAAAGAAAAAAAATTAATTATGATTTATGGTCTAAAATGGGTCATAGATAGGTGTATGGCTACATAACATCTCAATAAAGATAAATAAAAAGTTTGAAGTTAAATTATTTTAAAAATTGTAATTTCGAAATTTTAAATGTACTAATAAGAAAATTGTGTCATTCTTTTTATTATGGTACTGTTTTGATGAAAATTTGGACATGAATGTTTGGTGGTAAACAAATAGTGTACTATGTATTGCTAATTGGATTAGTCGGTCTTGTTATTAAGCTAGTTACTTTTTAATTTATTGTTTTATGATTTTAGGTCGCAAACTCACTACAAGAAAAGGCCAATTACCCGAGGTTTTTTTCCATCAGTTTTTCCAGCGGTTCGGCTAAGTGCCGCTAAATTTACATTTCGCGGCGATTTGTCCAACTTCTACTAAAAACAAGTAATTTAACAGCGGTCTTTTACATTTTTCGACGGCTTAGAGTGTTTCGTTATTAGCAAGCAGTTTTGGAGATTTCCAAGCGGTTGGACATTTTGTCCCACATCGACAATTTAGAGCAAAAATACACTCTTTATAAGCAGAAGCTCAGAATGATAGAGCAACGTGCTCCAAAGGATGGGGCAAAGTGCAGCAAGTTTGAGGCCGCTTTTTTATTGATTTTATATGAGAGGCCTTTTTTGGAACTTTAATTCTTCTGGTTGAACTTCACACAAGTTCAGCCCACAAGGATTGAAGTTCAACTTCAGCCCACAAGGGTTGAAGTTTACGCATCTATACCTAAAAGTTCAGCCCTTACAGATTGAAGTTGAAACTCCATAATTTAGGCATGAAGTTCAACCCACAAGGTTTGAACTTCAGCCCACAAAGATTGAAGTTCCAAAGTGGCTTTTCATGTAAGACCAATAAAAAAAAGTGACTTCAAACTATATACCAGTGACAAAAGTGGCCTGCGGGAGAAAAATTTTACCAAAGGATGAGATGCAGATCTAGGTCTAGAAGTTGGGCCGGCCCCGTCCGTTGTTGGAAATGTTCTGATGATTTTCTCATCATGGGACAAGATTTAGGGAGATTTACACAACTATAACACCCCTGATAGTGTTTGCCTGGCTGTCCCCGTTTAAAATGCTTTGCAAAGAGGGTCTCCGCTAACTTTAAGTAACTATTGTCTCTGTGGCAGCACTTCTACCACTTGACCTACTTGAAGTGCTACCCCGCCTTCCAAGATAACTTGAAGTGTTGCCTCAGCAGCATTTTCCCTTTATATTCCCGAAGAGGTACCACTTGTCATTTGAAATGCTGGAGTTAATTCATAAAACGGTCACTGAACTAATACAAAGTATCTAAAAGATCACTTTCCTTTGGTTTGGGACAAAATTATCACTCAACCTATCCAAAGTACCTTAAAAAGTCATTCTTTCAAGTTGTGCATTAAAGTTCACCGAAAAATACTGATACGACATTTTATTTTAGTTCTTTTTACAAAAAATGGACCTAACAAATATTTTAAATATAAAAATTACCAAATTAACTATTTATGAGATAATTTACGGGTGAATTATTTATTCTCCGTCTTTATATTATAGTTAAATTTGGTATATTACTGGTGTATATTAATGTCCTATTGGCATATTAATAGTATATTTGATTTCCTACTATTGGCATATTAATAGTATATTTTGATTTCCTACTATTTGCATATTAATAGTTGTATTGGATGAAAATTAATGAGGTTTAAATTAACAACGCTCGGAGCTGGGTGAGGTTGAAAGCTTCTATTCACGAGCTCTCCAAGGCTCGCCCAGCTCCTGAGGCCAGTTGCTTCGAGCACGAAATGAATGATGGCCACGATCTGGCCACACGAGGCGATGCGAAGATATCCATCACGAGCCGAAAGATTCACCCCTCATAGAAGATTTTGCTCCACGACAAACGAGCCCTCACTTCTGTAACTGCAGACCGTTGCCCACGACTTAAATGGGGAGATCATGGGTAGACCACGATTAAACGTGGAGTAATGGCCAATAAAGTGCAGTGAATACTGCCCTCGCCCTTGAAAGCTATAAATAGCCTTGTAAAGTTTATGTAATGCATCAGAAAAATCATAAATATATTTATACTTGTTTTCAATCTTTTGTCTCGTTTTCTTATTCGGATTATTGTCTTTTTCGTGGCTTTGATACGAATAATTGTTAATTAACTTATACAAATTCGATTTGTTGCTCTAATCAGAGTTAGGCCAACACAATATTATATTTGATTTCTTTCAACCGTAAATCGTGCATCACATACTAATTATACATATCTATGAAAGTGTTAGAACTTCATAAGGTCAGAGGGATTATGGAAGTATACTCCCTAGTAATTTGGCATTCGGTTAAGCTGATTTTAAGGAATGCTCATTGGAAATATCAAAGTGTGGAATAGTATTATGGTACCACAAACAAATATGCTAAACAGTGTAATTAGAAATTATAACTTATGTAGTTATTTGCAATCTTCCCAACAATTATAGTTGAAAAATGTAGCACCATAAGTTTTTTTACATATTTTTGCGCATAATAATTATTAAATTTTATATATTTTTATATGTGGTATATCTTCTAGACATTTTGGTTAACAAATTTGGTTTTTACTGTTAAGTTGAATCTTTTCCCATAGCATATTCTTATTTTACAAAAACAAAAAAAAAAAAAAACAAAATTCGAGAGGTTTGAAGTTGAATTGTCATAGACAAACTTCATATTCAATGTTTGAAGTTTGATTTACCATTGTCAAACGTCTAAAATTTTGAGGTGGCTAACACCTTAAATAAATTTTGGCTACTATGTAAAATTTTGAGGTGGTAATACCTTAAATTTGATATTTTTAAAAAAATTTAAAATATTTGTTAGGTCCATTTTTAATAAAAAGAACTAAAATAAAATGTCACATCATCATTTTTGGTGAATTAAAACACACAACTTTGGAAAATGACTTTTTAAGGTACTTTGAATAAGTTGAATGATATATTTGTCCTAAATCAAAGAAAATTGATTTTTTTTAGATACTTTGTATTAGTACAGTAACTATTTTAGGAATTAACTCCAAGTACTACCTCCCCTCGCATCAGTTTTCAATTTATAAGTTAGAAGTGATGCCCTTCCTAGTTGTCCATTGAACAATGCATATATTGCTACATCTCTTTAGTAGTTTCTATAACATATAAATGTACTTCGTGTAATGATATCCAAATGACATGCTCTTCTTCTTAAAAAAGGAAAAGTTAGGAAACCAATCATTTACAGATTAATACTCCATCTGAACGCAATTCCACATCCTTGACAGCAATTTGCAAGCCATCTCTTTGAGTGGAACGTCAGAATAAGGAATCAGTTGACTTTCAGAATTAATTATGCCGCATATTAAGTTAATCATGAGTACTGCTATTCTGGTTCATGCTTATTAGATATGAATAGAAAGTATTTGGTTGTCATGTAATCTATAAAAATCAACCTTCCCATCAGTTTTAATCAATCATTCTTATTTTGAACTTGCTGAAAGTTATTGCTTGCTTTACAATGGAACATTTTCCTTCTCTTTTATCGCTTTAATAATACGACGTGAGTCGGAACTACTAGTTCCAGCAACAATCACCCTCATGAAATAAAGTGGCTCTCAGATATAGATCAAGGTCTACGTTTTCATGTGTCTATTGTAATGTTTTACAATAACAATCCTTCAATGGAAGGGATAGATCCTGCTAAGGCGATTAAAGATGCATTGTCCAAAACACTAGTTTTTTATCCATTAGCTGGTAAGCTCATGAAGGGCCTAATGGAAATTAAGCTTATGGTGAATTGCAATGGTGAAGGAATATTGTTTACAGAAGCCTACGCAGATGTGGAGCTTGAGATGCTAGGCGACTCCATAAAACCTCATGTCCGACTTGGAAGATCTGTTGTACAATGTACCAGGTTTGACGGGATCGTTGATTGTCCTATTAGCAACAAAATTATCAGTATTAATTATCGTTCAATTTGATCATATATCTGTAATACAATGTTTTAAAAGGCGGGGCGCAAGGCGAGGCGTTTTACTTATAATGGGGGCGAGACGTAAGCCCCGAGATATATGGGCGTAAGTCCATAGATCTTATTTTTTAATTAATTTTAAATTAATAAGATAGCATAATGAGCCAAAAAAATATCAAAAATACAAAAAAATTTAAGAAAATTAAAACAAGAAAAAAGATTATAGAAACAAAAGATCTAACCTTTTTAACAATGGTAAGAAATTGAATAATATTACAGTTTTTATGAGATAAAAATAAACCATAAGGCCTTAACTTTCAAACAATTAAAAATAAAAATTTGTTACGATAAAAAGTGAATAAACCATAAAATTATTACTATTATAATTTAAAACATTAATTCTTCATTGATAAATATAAAGTTACTTTTAAATTACAAAATAATTGAAGCCTAACAATTTTAAGTGACAGAAATAAAACATGAAGACCAATAACAAGTGATGATATTATAATCATCGGCTATGCATTTTTTAGATTAAGTATACATATGATATTCACTCCTATGATATTCTCAATTATAATACATGTAATATTATGTCTCGTTAATTGAGCTATACTCAATTTTGAATTTCTATAGATCACTACTAGAAATAAGTGTTATTCCGAGGGGCTGTTTGAAGAGGGAATTCCTTCTCCAAAATTGGAGAAGGAATTCCCTCTTCCCTCTCCAAACATGTACTTTCACTCGCCCGAACGAAAAAAATTAAAAAATTAACACCGGCTTGGGAATTCCCTCGCCAAGCTGAAGGGGAAAATTTCTCTTGGTCCAATCAGGAAAGAGGAAAATTACAATTTTCACTGCTTTTATTGGAGAATTCCCTCTCCAATCAGGAAAGACAAAATTTTCTCTTTCCGGATTGGAGAGGGAATTCCCTCTCCAATAAAAATAGTCAGACCTGTCAGGCAAATGGCGAGGGACTTTCTTCTCCATGTAGTAAATAAAAACTACACAGACGACTACTAGAAATTGGGACAATTCCGAGGGATTGTTTGGAGAGGGAGTTCTCTCGCCAAGCAAAAACAAAAAAATTCTCTTTCATGATTGGCTTGGGAATTCCCTCGCCAATCAAAACCTGCAAATCTGCCAGGCATTTGGCAAGGGACTTCCTTAGCCAATCAGGAAAGAGAATTTTATACTCCTTCATTGTAAGTAAATATAGCACACTCCACACCAAACACTCCACACCAAACAAAACACATCTCCCTCACTGCCTCATCGTCTCCTTCACTACTACACCGTCGACGCCACTTACTCCAGCGACTCTATTTTTATTTCTCCGTCAACCCATCGCAAGGTAAGTTTGGTAAGTTTTTCTCGTCTTTTTTTTTCACTTTTTTTTGGTAAAATTTAAACATAAACGGGTTTAACTTTTTTTTTCAAAATTTGCAGCCCTTCTGTCAAGATCTATCATGGATATCAACCTCAAAGACTCAATTGATATTGCTCAAGAGTCAATCGAAGACTCAATTGAAATCGTTCAAGATACGATTGAAGATTCAATTGATATGGTACTGGAATCGGGCTTGGATGAAGATGTTGATTTACCGGAGTTGGACTTGGATGAAGATGTTGAAGAAAAAAAGAAATCAATACAAAAAATGTTGGACATATTTCTTCCATACCACTATTAATGATTCTCGGTAGTTTGTTATTTTTGTGTCGAATTAAACTTGAAAGTGGGACGTGTTTAGTACTTTTAAGAATTATTTTAGTGTTTTATTTGTTTGTGTTAGTTGATATGAAACAAGTGTGTACACTTGTTTAATTGCTCGGATATAACTTTATTAGTAATGGTGGTGTTGTGTAATTCCGTGCTATTTATGTTGTGAATTGTTTTGGTGTTGGTGCTGCTGTAATTGCTTTGTTATGCTGTTGTTGTTGCTGTACTGCTTTGTATCGTATTCTCTAATATTCTTCGCACAGATATCTGCTTTGGTGCTTTGGTGATTTGAATGCGCAGGTATATATACATATATGCTGTTTTTGCTCTATATGCTGTTGTTGTTGTGCTGCTTTGTATTGTTACTGATTTTTGCGTTTCAGGTACACTATATTTGGAGAGGGAATTCTTTAGCCGTTTGCCTTATTAAAAATATTTTTAATGAAATTGGAGAGGGAATTCCCTAGCAAAGTGAAATAAAAATATTTAATTTTTACACTTGGAGAGGAAATTTCCTCTCCAATTCCCTAGCCAAAACTGAATAAACAAATATATTTTACACTTGGAGAAGGAATTCCCTCGCCAGGTTGAAGAAAATATTTTTCTCTCTCCTGCATTTGGAGAGGGAATTCCTTAGCTGTATATTATCTGACACAATAAGAAAATTGGACTGACACAACAGCTTGAGAAGGAATTCCCTCGCCAAAAATGCTCTGCTACGAGCCGTATTCCGAGGGACCACTTGCTAGGGAATTCCCTATCCATCACACGTTTGGAGAGGGAAGTCCCTCGCCACTCTCCCTCGTTAAACCATTGATTTCTAGTAGTGGATGAATATAACTTCATTTTTAAAGAAAATTGTGGAAGAACAATCTTAATTAGGAAATTGGACAGGTCATTTGCATAGTTTCTATAAGGCGAGCCCCGAGCGTTGGGCATTGGGCATGCTCTGGGCGCATCGTCGGGCGCTTGAGGCGTAAACCTCACGGATCTAAGTCCCACCCGAGAGTCTCAGGGCGTTTTGCAAGTGCCCCGCCCCGAGGCGAGTCCCGAGCGAGTCCAAAACTGCCTTTTAAAACAGAGCTGTAATATTTGTTCTCCAATTTAAAATCATACAAAAAGAATCAGGAAAAAAAACTCAAAAGATCAAAGACAAGCACCAAATAAGAGGCCATTTTTGTGTAATATATAGAGACACTGAAGTTTTACCATATCAGAAAGTCAACTGATGGGTGGCTTGGAAAAATCATTTATTCCCGCCGGTCTACTTTCAATGTCACAATTAGCTTTTTAAAATAGTCTAAAATGAGTGTGTTTTACAAAACCAAGAAAATTATTTTTTTTCCAATTTACCCTTGCTCTCCCAATAACATTTGTTTCCGTTTACAAAAAATAGAAGAGAGATAAAGGTTAATGTAGTCAAAACATCGATTTATTAAATATAACTATCTAACTTTACTATATCTTTTAATGGGTGTGCATAAGCAAAATGTGATATTTAAAGTGGATAAGAGAGAGTATTAATAGTGATAATATCCTCAGGATGATAGGTAATTGCTAATGTAAGCTAAAGCAAGAAATGTGCATCAAAGAATTGCTCAAGATTGCTATGTGCTTCGAATTTTATCCATTAATACTTTTTATGTTTCAATTTATTTGACATTATTTTAATTTTTGTGTCTGTAAAAAAAGCATGTCACATTTTCTAAAAGTATAAACAATTTACTCATTTCTAACTATGCAATTTTCCATAACTTGTTTTAGACCACAAATTTTAAAAATTTTCTTTCTTTTGAATAATCCAGTTTAATAAATTTGAAGTGCAGAGACAAACCTCAAGTTTTATTATTCCTTGTTTACCAGTTTCTAACCTTTCTTATTCCTTACTAGTATTTATCAATTTCCTCCACTTGTAAAAAAATATAAGCTACTTGAACAGGTTACTGTTATACTTTATGCACCTCCTATAGACACTAGAAGGGGGGGTTGAATAGTGTCCTCCGATTTTCGTGCAAGAACCTTGTTCTTCTGTAGTAGAACAGTTCTTCAGTTGTTGTTATGCAGCCTTCTCCCTTAGACACACTTCCAAACACACACCAAAACACAAGGATTTTACGTGGAAAACTCCTTGCTCAAGGGAGAAAAACCACGACCCACACTCTGGGATTTTGCACTGAATCCACTAACACAAGAGCAACGTTTCTGATTACAAACTCTGTAACCAAGGGGCTACACTCTAGACCCTAATCACTAATCAAAGCTAAACTCTAGCTTTTTCTAGTAATCACAAAGTAGTTTGCCTAATACATATGCTTCTGAGATAAGCTAATAGACAAAACAATGAATACTTGTAACAAGACAACTTACAACTCGATGAACCTAGACAAGAGAATCTAGACTCAATACTCTGCATGCAAATCAGTTGTCTTCTCAGTTTTCCCACGTAGACAGTTCTTCAGATCGCCTTATATGCTCTCAACTCTCTATTGTGAAAAACTGATTTCGGCTGTCTCTTCTACTTGCTTTTATACGAGTCTTGCAACCCTAGTTGAGTCCTACTGGGAATCCTCTTTAATTATGGTAATTGAAGATTCGCAGTAACTCTTTTCCATGTTGAAGTCTAACTCTTGTTCATACTTCAAAGACACAGCCTGGACACCGCCTCTTTTAGTCTGACTAGGATGTCTTCAACCACGCGCCACTACTCCTAGTTCCACAGGGATTTGCAACCCGTAATCTTTTCGATCAAGCGTGCCCTTCCTCAAGGACTAGGTTCTTCTCATGAACCTCAGTGTCCTTCCTGTTTGTCATACTTCAAAACCAGCTCTCAACAAATTCCCCCTTTTTGATGATGACAAACAAATGTTGCCAAGAACCTGAATAGACAAACCAAAACAAAAAAAAAAAATAACAGAACAATAAAAACAGATGAGTTAGGTCACAAACACCCCAACATTCCTTCTTCCCCCTTTTGGCATCATCGAAAAGATTCAAAGACCTGCAGGAACCTGTCAGTTTATCTAGTCTAGAGCACAAGGCAACTCATCAGTGTCAAGAACAGGTATATCAAAATAAGGGCCCAACAAGGAACCAAGTACTTAAACAAGAAACAGTCAAACATAAGAAATTTAAAATCAACATCCAGAGTGTGACAGCAGCACACTCATTATAGTTACACAACCAAAAAAAATTGTCTTAAACATCCAAATCATGCAATCAAGGGAGAGTAGGAAGGAAAGATCAGGTGGAGTAGGAAGGGGTAGAGATAGGAGGACAGGACTGGAAGAATCACAGCTGAAGGTTGAAGTGCTTGACGAGTGCCTCAAGTTGCTTCGTATTCTTGGCCCTCTCCATCACCAGCTCGGCCTCATACTTGTGGCAATCAATCTTCAAGCGATCAATTTCTTGATCCTTCACCTTCAACTGTCTGTGCAGCTCTGCATTTTCTTCATTAACTTCAAGAACCATTTTCTCCAGTTCCTGCACAGCACCAATGGCCTCATCAGGTCCATATTCTTCACTGTCCTCTGACTGCTCCTGCTTGACCTGCATTGGCCTTTTGGAAGCCTGCTTTCTTGGAAGAAGTCACAGTTTTAAGCACATTAACCCCAAACCTCTGATGGATGGTGGCTTTTCCTGCTTCTAAAGGCACTCCAAAATGCTCAAGAATCTGATGGATGATGTAAGAATGCACAAGAGAGTGGCTTCTGATCAGTATCACAGATTCTCTTAATGTGCCTAATAATGCCCAGGCAAATTAATTTTCACCCCTCTGTCCATCAGATCCATATATGTCAGGTCAAGAGCACTAGCCTCACAATTTCTTTCTCCCCTAGGTAGAAGAAACCTATGCACAAATTCAAACAACAGCTGATGTGCAGGCTCCATCTCCTTCTTCTCAACCTTCCTCTCCTTCCTCAATCTGGGTTTCCCTGAAAACTTTCTCACAACATCTAAGGGAGTAACTCTATCTGTTCTCTTGGCCATTTTAGCTTGACATACCTGCAATACCCTTCAGCAGGTACATCCAGAATCACTCCCAATTCAGGTCTCCCAAATTCAATCTCCACTCCTTTCACAGTGGTAAACACCCTCCTGGCTACCACCCTGCAATTTGTATAAACTCCTGACTTCATCCACAAACAGCTTCCTGTCTTTGTTGGCAAACAAGCTCAGCCAACCCTGATCTCCTATCATTCTCAACAAGGATTTCATATGAAACTCCTTTTCATCATACAGAACTGCCTGGCAGCACCTGATGTTTAGAGAAGAAGGCTTCCCTATCCACTTTTTCTTTTCTTCTTACTCCACCTCACTGTCAGTGTCAGAATCACTGGGTTCCACATACTCCCAGCCTCACTTCCTGCTCTTCTCACCAGCTCTCTTCTCCTCTTCTTCTTTCTTCTCTTCTTCCCTTATTTCACATTTGTTACTGTCCTTCCCAGCTTTTCAACCTTCTCCATCTGCATTTCAAAGCAGACCTAGTACCACTCTTCTGACAACAGGCTCACTAGCCTCTTTGTCACTCCTTCTTCACTATCATCTACCAACCTAGTTTTCAACACAGGCTTACCATCTCTCACCAACCTTCTTCTTTTTTCAGGCTCTACTTTTCTCTTTTACAAACACCACCTCATCTTCTTCTTCCTCACCAGTCACCTTCTCATCCTCTGCCCCAAATTTTCTTTTTCTTCTTGATTTTTCTTCTTTCTTGTCACTCTCTTGCTTTTCAACAACAACTTCCTTGTTTCCTTCCTCATCAGATTCTGTCCAGCTAAACTCTGCATCATCAGCCCAGTAGGTTTTGACAAGCAATGGCTCTTGTCCCAACCCCTGAAGCTTCAGCAGTAGCAGGTCCACCACACTCGGACCTTTAGGCACAGAATCCTCTAAACACCCCTGTTCCACTTACATCTTTACTTGACTCACCAGCATCTTTTCTCAGAGTTTCATCATTATCTAGTTCCCTAAACTGTTCTTCAATTTTTCGCTATATTTAACTCGCCTCTAGACACACACCCTGCACATCTTCTCTAAGTTCATTCTCTTTATTTTCTTGTTCCTCCTCACATGGGTTCCCCCTATCTATTTGTCTCTGCTCATCACCCTATTTTATCTAGTTCACGACTAGGGTTTCAGTTTCTACAATGCCAGGACTGGCTATCAACTGAACCAACAGGTGTAGATGAAATAGGGTCAGGAATTACCTCATGCAACGGTTGAGATGAACTTTGAGTAGGGTGTCGAGAGAACGGCTCTTGACTTTAACTTCTTGACCAGTTTCTTGTCCCCCTTTTTGAGAAATTTGATGCGAGCCCTTGCAATTCTTTCAGCAAGAGTGGATGGAGGTGGTCTTTCAGACATCTTGAAGGATTTTGTAAAGATTTCTGAGTTTGTTGAGGTTTTCTATTTTAGGGCTTGAGAGAATTTTGATGTTCAATCGGAAGTGGTGGTGAGATTGAGAGATTGAAGGAGTGCTGTAGAAGAGAAGGGTTTTGGTGATGTGACAATGTCTAGGGAAGGCAAGAAGTAATGAGTATAAAGAAAGGCAGCTTTTTGAACTTTTTGAGAACCGGGAGAAGTTAAGAGATTTGACGGTTATGAACTTATTTTAAATAACCCTTTTCAAGAAGTGGGGTCCAAGCAATTTAAAAGGAGTTCTATCCTAAAAAGGAATGTGTTCCTATAATTTTGGACAGTTATGAGAATATGGAAATCTCCCATGATGCACGTACAATAGACAATTTTATTCCAGTTGTGAAACTAACAAACAGAGTAGGTTGACTGTACCTGGACACGATTCCTCATGTTCAGACTGGTTCCTTCTCAGTACATAGTAGGTTCTTCATGGGATCACATTATTTGTACCTAGTGCTCAAAACACTAAACGAGTGTACTTATTCAAGTACAAATTTAGCCCAGATAGTAATGACAAGTTTCTAACAGACACTTTTACTACTAAACTAGCCAATCACAGGGGATTACCTGCTGGGTCATCCGTGTATTTTGGTCATCCCTAACTCCAACCTGTTCCTCTCGAACTGCACCTTGTTCAAAGCTTTGGTAAATATGTCAGCAATTTGATCTTCAGTCCTGCATGAATTCATAGTAATTAGACCCTTTTCTACATTGTCTCTCAGAAATGATGTCTAATATCAATGTGCTTGGTCCTTTTGTGTTGGACTGGGTTCTTGGCAATGTTCACAGCACTAGTGTTGTCACAAAAGATTGGCACTGCCCCACACTTGATACCAAAATCCTCCAGTTGCTGCTTGATCCATAGCAATTGTGACAGCATGAAGCAGCTGCCACATACTCAGCTTCAGCAGTTGACAAGGCAACAGAGTTTTGTTTCTTTGTAGCCCATGATACCAAGCAAGGACCTAGAATGTGCCATCCTGAAGTGCTTTTCCTATCACCAAATGACCTGCATAATCTGCATCAGCAAAACCAATTAGTTCAAAAGTTCCTCCTCTGGGATACCAAAGGCAAATCCTGAGTCCCTTTCAAGTATCTCAGATTCTCTTCACAGCTGTCAAGTGATTCCTTAGGTTTTGACTGAAATCTGGCACACAGTCCTACACTGTATACTATGTCAGGTCGACTTGCTGTGAGATAAAGAAGTGAGCCAATGATTCCTCTATACTTGGTCTCATTTGTCGAAGGACCAAGTTCATCCATATCCAGCTTTGTTCCAGGAGCAATAGGGGTAGTCATCTCCTTTGCTCCTTCCATGTTAAACTTCTTCAACAATTCCTTGACATATTTTTGCTGGTGATCATAGTTCCTTCCGGTGTCTGCTTTATCTGCAACCCAAGGAAGAAATTCAATTCACCCATCATGCTCATCTCAAACTCACTTCCCATCAAGTCAGCAAAACCTTTGCTCAGCTCCTCATCAGTGGCTCCAAAGATGATATCATCGACATACACTTGAACTACCAGTAGATCCTTTCCTTGCTTCTTGAGAAATAGTGTGTTGTCAATTTTACCTCTTGAAAAGCCATTTTTCATCAAGAATCCTGAGAGTCTTTCATACCAGGCTCTAGGAGCTTGCTTCAAACCATAAAGCCTTGTCCAGTTTGTACACATGATCAGGGAATTCATTGCTCACAAAACCTGGAGGCTGCACCACATAAACTTCTTCATTCAGGTACCCATTCAAGAAGGCACTCTTCACATCCATCTGATACAGTGTGAATTCCATGTATGTAGCAAAAGCAATCAGCATTCTAATGGCTTCCATTCGTGCCACTGGTGCAAAGGTTTCATCATAGTCTATTCCTTCTTCTGACTGTAGCCTTGAACAACCAACCTTGCCTTGTTTCTTGTAACTATGCCATGTTCATCCAGCTTATTTCTGAACACCCATTTAGTTCCAATTATGGATCTGTCCTTTGGCTTAGGAACTAGGTGCCACACCTTGCTTCTTTCAAATTGATGAAGTTCCTCCTGCATAGCCATAATCCAGTCTGGATCTTCTAGAGCTTCTTTACATTCTTTGGTTCCAAGGCTGAGAGGAAAGCAAAGAATGCACAGAAGTTCTTTAATGCTGACCTGGTCATAATTCCTGTATCCAGTTCAGATAGAACGTTCTCCAAAGGGTGAGAACTTTGATGTTTCCATGGCTTGATCTGAATCTGATTAGAAGAACCTGCAGCATCGTCTTGAGTAGATTCTTCTTGACTTTCTTGATCTTCAGCTTCATCAGAAGTTCCCCCTGTCAAGTTGACTCCTTCATCTGATATAACTTTGCTCTCCTTTTCATCCGAGTCCTCCAGTTCATCTATGCTTTCTTCTCTTCTTAAGCCAATCACCTGATCATCTGCATCAGTTTCTCCTATTTCCTTATCTGATTCATCAAACACAACATGCATACTTTCTTCTACTACTTGTGTCCTTCTGTTGAGTACCTTGTATGCCTTACTTTGAGTAGAGTATCCCAAGAATATTGCCTCATCACTCCTAGCATCAAACTTTCCCAAGGGTTCCTTGCCATTGTTGTGAACAAAGCATTTGCACCCAAAAGGCCTTAGGTGGGCAATACTTGGCTTTCTACCTCTGAGTAGCTCATATGGAGTTTTGTCAAGGATGCTCTGATGGAACACCTATTCAGCAAGTAACATGCAGTGTTTACAGCTTCAGCCCAGAAGTTTCTTGCTAGTCCACTTGACAGCAACATGGTTCTAGCCATATCCTCCAACGACCTGTTCTTCCTCTCAACCACCCCGTTTTGTTGGGGAGTTCTTGGTGCAGAAAAGTTGTGATCTATGTTGTTCCTGCACAGTACTCAGAAAATTTTGAGTTTTCAAACTCAGTTCCATGATCGATCGAATACTGATGAGTTCAAGACTTAGCCTTTTCTGAACCACACCAGCCCAGTCTTTAAAATTCTCAAAAGCTTCATCCTTAGAGGCCAAGAACAAGGTCCATGTATACCTTGAGTAGTCGTCAACAATCACGAACACAAACCTCTTACCTCCTCTGCTCTTTACTCTCATAGGTCCACACAAATCCATATGTACCAGCTCCAGTGGCTTAGATGTGCTGACCACTTTCTTTGACTTGAACGACGTTCTTACATGCTTTCCCTTTACACAGGCATCACACTTTTATGTTTTCAAACTTCTGCTTGGCAATCCACGAACTAGTTCCTTCGAGGCCAGCTTGTTTAATTGAGTGAGACTTGCATGACCCAGTCTTTTGTGCCACAGCTGAGAGTCACTTTCTTGCACATTCAAGCATGTCAGATTGTTTTCAGGTAAGGACTTCAGTGACGCCTTGTACACGTTGTTCACCCTTTTTCCTTCCATCACCACTTCTCCACTCTGTAGGTTCTTCACGATGCACCCTACAGATGAGAAGCTCACTTCGTTTCCTCTGTCACATAGTTGAGAGATGCTTAGTAAATTGTGTCTAAGACCATCCACACAATAAACATTTTCAATTGCATGCTCCAGAGATCTCCCAATCTTCCCAATGCCTACTATCTGACCACTTTTTCCTCCTCCGAAGGCACACTGCCTCCTTGAAATGCTGCGAGTGAGAGAAAATTTCTTCTATCTCCTGTCATGTGCCTGGAACAACCGCTATCAAGAATCCAGCTTGAGTTGTTCTCCCTCACTCCAGCCTGCAAGACAATTAGAGGTTAGCCTTAGGAACCCAAACAAGCTTGGGTCCCTTCTTATGAGAGAATGGATAAATCAAATCTTGTTTGGCCCATTTGGGTAAAACACATTTCTTATTTTTGGCCCTTGCCTTGACAATATTAACACCTTTGTTTAGTATGACCAGTTTTACCACAAAAAGTGCATAACATGTTACAAGGTAATCCTACATATTTGCTTTTAGGATTATATGGAGGCAGGGGCTTCTTGAATCCTAATCCTTGTTTTCCTTTGTTTTGATTTTCAAGAACCCAATTCATTGCCTCTGAAGATTTATTCCATTTTGTAAGTCTGGTAAGTTCAAGTTTTGAGTTTTCAACCTTTTGATTTAACATCCTATTTTTCTCAATTTCTTGATACACAATCTCATTTGCCCTTTTCAATTCATCTTCCAGAAAGATTTGAACTTCACTCATAACTTGCTTACCATTCTTACTCTCTCTCAACTGACTACATTCCAATTCAAGCTCAGTGATCTTGGAGTTTGACACAAGAGTCTGCCCTTTCAAGATGGCATTAGTTTCTTCAAGCTCAATGTTTTGTTCTAGGAGACTCTTGTGCTTAGTTCTAAGATCACCCAGTTCTTCAATTAATTTATCTTTTTCAAGCTTTTCTTTTTCATATCCTTCAATCAATATGGCTGTGATTAGAATTAAATTTTCAGAAGAGTATGTATGTAAAGTTTCCTTTAGATCAGATAAACATACCTCTGCTGAACAGCCAGCTTCCTCTCCATCAGTTGCCATGAGAGCAAAGTCCTTCTTGGTGTTGTCAGCTATGTACATCCAGAATAGTCAGGACTATCAACTATGTTCTTCCTGCTAGAGCTCTCCTTGTTTCCTCGTTTAAATCCTTTAAACCTTCCCAGATTGAGTTTTTGTCTTAAAGCACTTACCATTGCAGCTTCCACTGATTGAAGATCAACATAGTCATCAGTTTCTTCTGTTGCTTCCAGTGCAAGGGTCTTTTCCTTCTTTGCTGCAGGTTTAGCTTTGAGTCTTTCATCATCTCATGCGTCTTCAGACTTCCAACCAGTTCTTCAAGCTTAATGGATTTCAAGGGTTTTGATTCAATGATAGCTGTCATTTTTGGTTCCCATGCTTCAGGCAGCACATTTAGGATTTTGTCAACCATCTCTACTTCAGGTAATTCCATCTCCAACGATCTCATTTCGTTTGTGATCATGGTCAGTCTGGTCATCATATCCTGAATTGACTCCTTCTCACCCATAGTAAACAACTCAAATTGTCTCTTCAACATTCTTCTTTTTGAGTCTTTTACTTCTGTGGTTCCTTCGTGTGCAACCTGCAAGGCATCCCATATCTCCTTAGCCGTCTTATACGATGATACTCGATTGAACTCTTCTGGACCAAGACCACATATGACCAACCGCTTGGCCTTGTGGTTCTTTTCGATCATCTTATAATCCATCTCATCAAACTCTTCTTTCAGTTTGGGTTCTTTTGTAGCAGTGGTTCCTTCACCGACTATTTTGGTGGGAATCAGATTTCCTTCTGAGACTATCAGCCAGAGTTGATAATCTTCAGCACATATGTAATTCTCCATCCTATTCTTCCACCATGCGTAGTATTGCCCATTGAACTGTGGAGGCCTCAGAACCGACTGTCCTTCAGTAATAGTAGGTGGTGCACTCATTCTGATCCTTCTCAAGGTGTTAGCCTTACAAGAGAAGACCTGCTCTGATACCACTTGTTATACTTTATGCACCTCCTATAGACACTAGAAGGGGGGTTGAATAGTGTCCTCCGATTTTCGGTGCAAGAACCTTGTTCTTCTGTAGTAGAACAGTGTTCTTCCGTTTGTTGTTATGCAGCCTTCTCCCTTAGGACACACTTCCAAACACACACCAAAGACACAAGGATTTTACGTGGAAAACTCCTTGCTCAAGGGAGAAAAACCACGACCCACACTCTGGGATTTTAGCACTGAATCTACTAACACAAGAGCAACGTTTCTGATTACAAACTCTGTAACCAAGGGTCTACAATCTAGACCCTAATCACTAATCAAAGCTAAACTCTAGCTTTTTCTAGTAATCACAAGTAGTTTGCCTAATACATATGCTTCTGAGATAAGCTAATAGACAAAACAATGAATACTTGTAACAAAGACAACTTACAACTCGATGAACCTAGACAAGAGAACTAGACTCAATTACTCTGCATGCAAATCAGTTGTCTTCTCCAGTTTTCCCACGTAGATAGTTCTTCAGATCGCCTCTATATGCTCTCAACTCTCTATTGTGAAAAACTGATTTCGGCTGTCTCTTCTACTTGCTTTTATACGAGTCTTGCAACCCTAGTTGAGTCCTACTGGGAATCCTCTTTAATTATGGTAATTGAAGATTCGCAGTAACTCTTTTCTATGTTGAAGTCTAACTCTTGTTCATACTTCAAAGACACAGCCTGGACACCGCCTCTCTTAGTCTGACTAGGATTCGTCTTCAACCACGCACCACTACTCCTAGTTCCACAGGGATTTGCAACCCGTAATCTTTTCGATCAAGCGTGCCCTTCCTCTCAAGGACTAGGTTCTTCTCATGAACCTCAGTGTCCTTCCTGTTTGTCATACTTCAAAACCAGCTCTCAACAGTTACCCGTTTTACTTGTGGTGGATTTGCAGTAGCAGTAAGAGTAAATCACACTATGGCTGATGGCATTGGCTTAGTTTTATTTCTAAATGCAGTAAGTGATTTTGTGAAATTCAAAGCTTCTACTCCTTCCATTATACCTGTCTGGCAGAGGGATATCCTAAATGCGAGGACACCACCTCGCATTACATGCACGCATCATGAGTTTGAGTCAAAGAATGCTTGGTTATCAATGGAAAAATAATTGATCCAACGCTCGTTCTTCTTTGGTACTGAGGAGATAGAATCTATCCGTAATCAAGTTTCACCAACTCATGATCATTCAAGTGGACGATTTGAGTTATTAACCTCATTTTTGTGGAAATATCGAACAATTTCACTCGATCTAAATCCTGAAGAAATTGTGCGTATGACATATGTTGTTACAGAAATCTCAAAATACCGCTAGGATATTGTGGTAATGCATTTGTTGCTCCAGCAGCAATATCAAAAGCAGGAATTATTGGTACATATCCACTGACGTATACTCTCGAGGCAAGCGAATGAGGAGTATTTTAGATCTAGTAGTGATTAAGGGGCGTCCTTTCATATCAACTTCATGGAATTTTGGTATTTCAAATATTATACATGTAGGTTTCGATAAAGTTGATTTCGGATGGGGAGAACCCAAATATGCCGGGGTTCCTCGAGCCTTTTCTTTTGCTAGCTTCTTTATGCCTAGTAAAAATAAGGAAGGGCAGAAGGGCATTCTGATGCCAATAAACTTACCTCCAAGAGCATGGAAAGATTTGAAGATACAATATACAAGATGACTTCAAAGGTTGTCAAAGGTCTCAAGAAAGTATCAAAGATTTAGGGTGATGTTCGAATTTCCAAATCATTCTTCTATTTTTTAGAAAATTGAACTGTTTTCCTCGGTGTGGGAAGTTTGTTTTTGTAAAACACATTTGGATTTGACACAATTTTTGGTCGTTCAGAAAACCAAAAAGCATAAACCTCAATTTAATTGTTTCTTCCCATAATTTTACCCGTGGTCACTCAATTATTGATTCATTACTATAAAGTCATTTTTGTTTCTTTTGTTACCCAAAAGTTATTCAACTATTGCTTCATTACCACAAAGTCACTTTTGTTTCTTTTGTTACCCAAAAGTCACTCTTGTTTCTTTTGTTACCCAAAAGTCACTCAATTTTCCTCCGGTCTACACCCACAGTCACTCTAGCCAGATTTTACTTCAATTCATCGAAAAAATGACGTGACATTATTAATTAAAAATAATTTTTCTTAATTATATTAACCCAATTCTTTAACTCATTACATTAATTTTATCCAACTCAAGACCCAAAGCAATTTCACTTCTTTACCCTGCAGTTAATTGTGTCAAGTCATTAAAATATTCCTAGTTTAATGTACTGTTAAACAAAGGGACTAAGAATTGCCGAAGAAAGAATTCTTCTTGATAGTTCACCAGAAAGTAACTTGAGTTCAATCACGTTCAGGTTGCTAATGTGGAGTTCAAGTGTGCCAGTGCTATTATTGATTCTGGAGAGATTAGAGTGGAGGGCAAGGTTACAGATGGAAATTCTCATTTAACAAATGTTGAATCTTTTAAAGTGGATGTGAGCTTAGAATGCAGTATCATTTTCTACAGACAGGTTGATTAGTCAAGAATGATCGGAAAGGTGGAAGCATCTTATCTGAGGAGAATGTGAAAGTAAGTTCATGAGTGTTGGAAGGATTGCTCCAAGAAAGCATGTTGTAATGGCTATTGGGGTGGATGAGCGACCAAGCAAGGAGACATTGAAGAGAATTGGTAAAATTCTCGCTGGGAAATTAATTAGTATTGAAATTAGTTTGGGTCTTGGGCTGAATAAAATTAGTGTAATGGGTTAAAAAATTTGATTAAATAATTAAGAAAGATTATTTTTAATTAATGATGTCACGTCATTTTTTCGGTGAGTTTTAAGTAAAATTCGGCTAGAGTGACTTTGGTGTAGATCATAGCAAAGGTGAGTGACTTTTGGGTAACAAAAAAAAAAAAGTGACTTTGGTAATAAAGTAGTAGTTGAGTGACTTTTGGTAACAAAAAAAACAAAAGTAACTTTATGGTAATGAAGCAATAGTTGAATGACCACCGGTAAAATTAATTCTGTCTTTGGCCATGAATCACTTTTGCTCATAACGTACTGATTTATAGTGCCTGCACCACTTTTTTTTTTTTTTTTGATGATCCTTTGAGAACCTTTTTTGTAAATGGAATTATATTCATTACCAAGTGCAACTTTACCGCTCAAAGAAAAGAAAAACACCTACTGCAGATTTGGACATACCCCAAACTGCTCTCAAAACTGACTATCTAATCACTCTTGGCATCCTATACATGACACTCTAAGGATAGAAGTTTAATCCGAATTCAATTTAGCTCGAATATCACTTCGATACAAGTAAATTACCAGTTAAACTTAATACAAATTCGATTTGTTGTCCTATCCTGATTTAGGCCAATACAATAATTCCTCAACTCAAAAAAGGATAACCTACCTATATCAAAGTGAACACATCAGTTAATTTGTTACCAACATAAGAATTAGTCTCAAAGTCCACATAACCACCATGATAAACCCTCAAAGTTACCAGTACAAATAACATATATTAACCTGAAATTGATAATATATAAACAAGATAAATCGATTAATCAACTAATCAAAGATTAGCCCTAAAAAATTTCACATGCAAACCATACTTAACCAAAAACAGAAATCCTAATTAAACGAACAACAGATCAACAAATTGGTACAAACAACATAAAGCAGCAACCCTAGAATATTAAAAAATAAAGTGTAATCCTAATATTAAACCCTAAATTGACTAATCAAGGACCCTAGAATTGAAATAATTAAGCAGCAAAACAGAAGTAAAAATATGGCGACGACATACCTTTTACTTATTAGAACCCTAGAATTCCTCCAATCGCGTCTTACTTAGGTTGAGATTGGGTCGATTTGGTTAGAGTTTTTTTCGCAGTTGTTTTGTGTAATTAAGGTGAAAGTAAAAATGTAAAATGATTTGGTTATTTTTATTTTAAGTAAGGTAAATAATTAGTTTTATTATTTAACAGATATTAAACGATGTGGCCAATTGAAAGGACGCGTTTCTTCGACTCTCTCACATAATGCTGGGAATGGATGGGTAAGGTGTGAACTAATATCATAATTAAATTGGTAAGGGGGTAAAACGGATGCCCGTAAAGTTTAGACGGAAAAATGATAATCTGGGACAAATTTAGGGGGTAAACAACTATTCTGCCTATAATAAGTATTAAAGAAGCCTATAACAATTAACTACTAGATCCTAAGTACGCAACATCTTCTTTATCAATTCTGAATTTTTGAGAAATCAAATGTACTTGTTATATGCATAATTCTTGTTGTGGAAATAGTCAAGTAGAAAAAGTTTTTGGATGTTAGAACTTTGGAAAATGAAATTGGGAAGAGAAATAACGAAAATAAATTGGAAAGAGAGCTAAAACCTATATTTATAGCTGAGAAAATCTGCCACTATAATTATGGAGTTGTCAAATTCATAGGGAGCAAATTGATTGGGGAAAATGAAGAGAGGAACAATAGAGAAGAGCCGAGTCTGAGGAAATTACAAACTCCACGTCAAATAAGGAATTATTATGTATTTTAAAATAAAATTAACTTATCGAGGGAAAAGGCATTACGTTATGCTCCACCAGAAACTTTAACATGTGGTCTTAATTCAAAAGCTTACGATATACAGTCATTAGAGTGCATTGTTGTACAAATGATGATTGGGAACTCGGTTTGGACATTACGTGGCATTGAAAGTTTGTTTTGGCAAATTATGAATAAAGAACTTGAGATTCCGAGTAATATTTCTGAGGTTGCAGAGATTTCTTGTCAAATGTTTATAAAGGATTCCTAAAGAAGATGGACAGCCAAGCAACTACTTGAGCATCCATTTATTCTGAATGTAGCTTTATGTTATTCTGATATAATGCCTAAACCACAGGACCCAACGACAAAGGTTACTCTTTAGAAGAAGTTTAAGAATATTGCAAAAGCAGTGAAATGTGGCTGCTGATGGGGTTTCATAATTTTATAGAGACTAAATTATAGTGCCACACTTATTCCCAAGTGAAATACATAAGCCAGATTTTGTACTTGAGCAGAAATTTCTATATCATATATTACTATAAAACATGTCATCATTTTCTAAAAAAGTCAGATTACCAAAATGCCCTTCAAAAATCTAAAATACACCAAAATGTCATTCAAAAACTAAAAATACCAAAGATCACAAAAAAGAAAGAAAGAAGGAAAAACGAAACTTTTTAAAATAAAAATATATGTACCCGCGATGCACAACAAAACTGATAAGACGCAATGCTCAGCAACAGTACTGCACATTCGAACAGCTATGAAAACTCATTCATACTAAGGGAATGGATGTGATGCTTCTAATTATGTCCAGATTATGGATTTAAATATCTCCACAAAGTTTCTCATTCAAACCAATTCAATTACTCTCATCTTTTGTTCAATTGCGGGTGTCGGTACCTGCTTTATTGTTCTTAAGGAGATCTTATAGAGGTACACTTTCTATCTTCTCAGTTTAGTTGGCTTTGTGCATTTTCATTAAAATATAAAATCTAACTGCTATCTTCTCCATTATACTTTTTGGGTTTTCATTAATAGATGGCATTCGGCCATATACTTGTTCAATTTATACCATGAGACTTGGATACCATGAGGCAGCCTTTGTAAAGTTTTAACAGAAGCAAGATGACTATTTTATGTATGCTAAGTTTACAAAATAACAATTAGCATGAGACACAACGTGCAACGCACGTTTCGAGAGACTAGTTAATATGAATAGTGTTTATGTTTATACATTACTATAACAGTTTTGCTTGTTCCAAATGAATGATGTTAACTAACTAGATTCAATTACGTTGGAAAGAAGCTAAGATTGTATTTAACGATCTCACCTTGGTAAAATGAGTAAATAGAGATAATGGAATCTTTGACACAAATCTACATCGATTTTACTTATTTAATATTAGCATTCCCATCACATTAATGTCCAATACAATAAGAGTTCTTCAGGGGATAGTATTTAAGACTATAGTACTTAAAATATGTAGTAAAAGAATGATCATCTTCGAATGAATAATTAAGGATATATCTCTCTCAACGATAGTATTTACACAGGCTAAAGTTAATCTTATATGACAATTCAATTTTACACAGATAACAAGTTGTTTTCACAAGTATAGACTTTAGGTGAAGAAAAAAAATTACACCATCAATGAATATTAGTTAGACTCTAACTGAGTAACTATAAATTGTATCTTCCCCAAAAAGAAAGTACCAAGTAAATTTAGGTAGCTGTTTTAAAGTTACATAAAAGTAAAATCACTAAATTATAGAATGGTTTAATCTAATGCCTTGTGGAGAAGTTAAGTAATTAATGTATAAGAAAAATATACGTGTGCATTAGGAATTCCGTCGGTGAATACACTATTCGCTAATAATTAAAGGAAATTATCATCTCCCTGTCAAATATGGATTATGTATTACAGAAATAGTACAATTTGGTAGAATATGTACCTATTTTGATGGTGAAAAAATTACTCAATCTACAAATACATTTTTTTTTTCGGAGGGTAGAATATGTAAGTTGTAGAAACAAAAACTATTGTTTGGTTTGATATAATCACAATAATCTTTTGTAAGTTGTACTTGGTCTTAGATAAATAACCCTTGGTATGTAAAATATCATGAGAATTAACCCTAAGAGTCTTATGTAAAAGATTGAGTGCTGTAAAAGAAAAAACTCTTTTGGAATCCAAATATGAATACAACGCTGAATCCATCTTCATATGAAATAAGGATTATAGATTTCAAGAAATAAGAAGTTATCACTTTAATATAGCATTAAGGAAATAAAACTTTTACAATCAAAATTACGGTATCAATAGCTTAGCGGCTACGTACTCTTAGGAAACCTATTCCATATCAAGTAAGGATTGAGGGTTTACTATAAGAACGGTAGCTAGCATATTGTTACTATTTTCATAATCAACTACATTCGCTTAACAGAGAAAGTAGTAAGTGAGAATTAAGAAGAAAAATATGGATTGTTGGAGAAAGATGTGCGTTCTTGGTGCTGGGTCTTATGGCGTAGTTCATTATGCAGTGCGCATTGATTCTGCTTTGCTACGTGCTTCCGCTGCTGCGGTAAAATCCACTCATATCTCACGTTCACTTACACTCAAAACGGAAGCAGAAATCTTGTCAACTCTAGTTGGATGTCCTAACGTGGTCCAATATTTTGGATCAGACATAAGTATTGAGAATGGTTTTCCGATGTATAATTTGTTTCTTGAATATGCATGTGGTGGATCACTACACGATTTAATCCATTCAAGGAGAGGAAAGTTGTCTGAATTGGAGATAGGTTTCTACGCGTATCAACTCTTAAACGGTATTCGAGATGTTCATGCCAGAGGGTGGGTTCATTGTGATATCAAACCTGCTAATGTATTGGTTTTTAACGGTGATGGACGCGGCCTTCACAAGTTGAAGTTAGCCGACTTCGGATTGTCTGTGGGTGTTGGTGAAACAATGGCTTATGTGACTGGTCCATTGAGCAATAAGGGGACTTTACTCTATGCAGCCCCTGAATCTTTGATTTGCGGCCTTCATACCAAGGCTTATGATATATGGTCATTAGGGTGCACTGTGGCAGAGATGATGACCGGAAATCACGTGTGGCTTTATCGCGACATGAAAGAATTGCAGTGGAAGATTATGACAGAATATCCTATGATTCCAAGTAATGTTTCAGAGGTTGCTAGAGACTTTTTGTACAAGTGCTTCATAGTAGATCCTCAAAGAAGATGGACAGCAGCGCAGCTACTTGAGCATCCATTTATTCAGAAAGCAGCTGCCTTATGTACCACTTCTCAAGTGATGCCTCAAACAGATGGGATAACGGCAGCAAGGGTTGATCCTTTTAGTTGCAAACTTCCAGTTCAAGAGAAGGACTTCATCAATTTGACAGTAGTTTAACGATGTGATGAAGTGAATGAGAATGCAAAAGCAATGAGATGACTGCTGCTGATGTATTGGTATTAAATTTAAATTTTAGAGAACCCAAATTTTGTGTAATATATACTAAGTGTACGTAATTGCCAAAATGAGTAATCTCCATTGTATATCTTATCAGAAACACCAAGGATATTGTATTCTTTCTATTAATATGAAATATTCAGTGGTTTTGTTCAATAAAACAAGGCGTAAAAGTCTTGCTTGTTCCTTTTGAATGATGTTACCTAGATTCAGTGGAGTACTGTTTTTTAATTAACTAAACTAGATTTAGTTATGCTGGTAAGAAGAGTGTATTTAAGGATGTTTTCTAATCACAATGAGTAAATAGATGATGGAAATTTTTCAAATGATAATTTTACACGCTGGTTCTAGTTATTTTTATATGTTAATTTTACACAGATAACAAGTTTTTCACAAATCGCAACTACAATCGTATCTTCGCCCAAAAATAAAGTACCAAGTATCATGTAAATATGTGTTTAATGCTACTTACAAGTAAAAGCACTATAGTACGGTAAAACTGAAAGATGTTCAAATTATAATGGTTTCTATTGGGACGCAACATATTTTTTCCCTCGCTGCCAATTAAGTTGCTCAAGAGATTATGAGCCAACAGTTCTACTTTACCTGAAAAAGAAAAAATTCTGTTTCCAGTATAACTCGGCGATTTCGAACCTAAACACCTCGGATATAAGTTTATGATAGCGAGAGCCGAGAGAAATGAGGTATAATGGAAGAAAGATCAAAACAGTCATTGCACTAGATCTACCAACGAGAGGAAAGAAAGAAACATGAACATTTTGTACCCTTATAATTCAGAATTACAACATATTTGGTGCTACTCACAGTTTATGACAAGCTAACCCATTAACATAACAGGCTATGGTTTTACAATTCTCAAGGAAGAAAATATTTCATTTTGATGTGGCCAATTTAGAGTGCTTCCCAATTTCTCCATGTTTGTGAAGATAACCTGTAAACGCATGGCAGTAAGGCATCAATTACACTATCATCAAGTCCCCCAAGTAAGGACAATCGTCAAGTTCCTAAATGAACGCCATTATCAACTTAGCTTTTTGTGAGCTACCTGGCCTAGAAATCATGTGTATACGAGACCGAGGTCCATCAAACATCCAGCTATCCTCGTCTAGGGATTTAACCTCTTTATTCAGTGAAGCCACCAGATCACATTTGAGAACTGCAGGCAGAACCAAGAGAACTTATAAATCTCAGAACTAAAACTGAAAAAACACAGAATATTAAATCAAGCGAGTAGTAATTCATCTTTTCACTGATTTGGCAGTCGAGAACAATCCAAAGACTATGTCATTGCCTTTTTCAGTTGCAAAATTCTTTTAAAACATACCCAAATGCCAAAATCCTTGGCAATACGTTTTATGGCAAATTGCAAGCAACATTAAACTCCTCTGGGGTGCGGCCCTTCTCCCGACGCTGCGTGATTGCAGGATGCATCGTGCAGTGGTCTGCCCACCGCTGCCCTTTATTATATATTCAAAAGAGGTAATTATAGACTTCATTCATGCTACTTTGACTTGTGTTTGCGATATTATAAATAATGTCATCAGGTTTATATTGCTAAGAACGTCAATGGCTTTATTAGTAATACAGCTCTCAACCCCATAGCTCCCATGACGGAGCCTATAAACGAATTTAGCGAACCAAGGACGGCCTAAAAGGAAGACGAACACCTTTTCCGTCAGATAGAAACCGTAAGTCACACAAACAACTTAGGTCCTTTACCAAGCAGTAAAAGGCACAAGATCGTTCTAGATCTACGAATCAGTTTCCAAACACCTTAGCAACACTGCTCTGCTATCCCAAAGCTCCATAGCACAAGATTGCTGTAGATCCATGACCCAGTTTCCTTACACCTTACATAAAGGACTAAGATCTTATTACATTTAACCAACTAGTCACACATAAAGGAAAAAGAACACGTACAATCAAAGAAAATTATTCATCTTCACAATATAGACATGAAGATAATACGCAATTTTTTTATAAGAACAATATAGGCGTGAAGATGATACGCAAAAGTATAATAACTTAAGATTGAGCCTTTTCCAACATTTTCCAGCTAATAAAACATACTCCCTCCGTCCCATTTTGTTTGTCGTAGTTTGACTTGGCACAAAGTTTAATAAAGAAAGGAAGACTTTTAAAACTTGTGGCCTAAAATAAGCCATGAGAATTTATGTGGCTATAAATGAGTCAAAAAGTAACTTTAGAGTTGAATTATTGCCAAATTTAGAAATATGACAATCTTTTTGGGCCAGACAAAAAGGAAAGTATGACAAACAAAGTGGGACGGAGGGAGTAGGTCATACTTTTTAGGTAAATGAGGTCTTATACTGATCTTCCTTCAAATCACTAAATCATCTGCCTCAACTTTCGCATGCAAGTCAACCTAATTCCAACTTCCTACTGCCTGCAGCATCTATAATAAACCATTTGCGCCTGTCCGTTCAGATAGATTCTTTCTCCCTCCCCTTTCCCATCTGCATGCCTTACTCACACAACATCACTTTATCTGGCTTCTATAACAATGAGCTCAATCACTTTTCTCCCTTTACCTATTTGTAGTTCTTGATTATTCTCACACCCAATGATCCCACAATCAGATGCCCACCAAATTTATGCAATAGTTGTTGGCAGTTCCTTATCTAAAGTAATAAAATAGAATATTTTGTCTTAGAACACCCATATCTTGCAAAATGAAAATCAGGGGATATCAAATAAAGATCCAAAAGAACACCAGAAAAGTCTTCTTCATTTTATTTTTTTAACAAACACGCCCATGACCTTGAGAAAAGTTCTGCAATTTTTTAGATCAAAGTAAATGTATGTAATAGTGGCAATTATGCAGTGTAACGGAAAAGTTACTTTCGCAACAAATTTACAGCCATTTGCTTCATCGTTATGGAAAAAAGAGTCAAAATTTTGAAAAAACTAAGTGTTTAGCCAAAAAACATCTTTTGCATAAAAAAATCTTTGAAAGAACCACCACCTCTATCCATGATTTTTCAACCTCAAATAAAATCCTTCCCTCTTCCTTGGATGCTTTCATGCTCATACTTATTACAAAACCCAACTTTTCCGCTAGTATTCGTTATTAGCGGACCTGCTTGTAAGTAGCATTTCCATTAATTTGTCATGTGAAATATCAAATATTCTTATAGGTCACTACCTTGGCTTGAGACACATGTAAATTACATTCATGTCTAATAATGCTATAACTACTAGTCCTTCCGTCCCATTTTACGTGACACTGTTCAACTGGGACATAAGGTTAAGGTGTTACATATACCCCTACTTTTTACTCGAGGTGCCTCTAGGATTTGAACTTAATGAGTTCGACCTCAAAAGATATCTAGTATCTAACTCATTATACTTTAAAATTATTCAGCTGATTTGCAGGCTAAATTAGATTTTTTTTCTTCAACCAAACAGACTTTTACTACATGAAATTAATAAATCTGAAATTTATTTTTAAAAAAAAAATGAAAAATTGACTGACCGTGAAGAGCCTCATCTTGCGATCTTGAATGGAGATAAGATCAGTTGGGAAATTAAAGTCATCAGCGGCTATAGAAGTAGTGGGCCCTACATTTCCGCCGATCATCGCCATCGTTGAACTCGATGACCTCGCCGGGGACAACGTCAGCGAACTCCCCGTGCTCATTTTCCCCTCTACTTTTCCCGCTCACCGGAATATTATGGTCCCCTAAAGACCCTTAGATACACCGTATTTAAATGTGTTGGTTTTAATATGTTTAAGGGGGAAAAGGGAGATATCAGTTAAGTATTTGTTGGACAAAGTTGTTTTGTGTGGACTGTAGGTCACACGCATCCGGGTGGAAACCGATACTAATACTTGTTTCAAGATAGATTGCATACATTATATTTTTTGCGGTACGACCTTTTCTCAAACTTTAGGTAAATA
Organism: Petunia x hybrida; assembly: GCA_037355625.1. Lineage (NCBI taxonomy): Eukaryota > Viridiplantae > Streptophyta > Magnoliopsida > Solanales > Solanaceae > Petunia > Petunia x hybrida. The sequence goes on along the minus strand of JBBBVM010001015.1, from coordinate 2,781 downwards.
TTGGAATTTTGTGTACTGAGCTATCTTTTTATATTTGGACATGACCTATAAATTTAAAATTACTTAGATATGATAAGGTAATAATTGAAAGTGATAAAAATATTTGAAATTAACGTGAATGCAATCGAAGTCTTACCATATTTCTTAAACTCCGCTCCAAGTCAAACTATGAGAACCATTTTGGAACGGATGGAGTATTAATTAGAGGTTTCGAATTTAAACTATGAAATCGAAGAAACATGAAATTGAATGTGGTATTCTTTTAATAAGTTGGGTTAATTACAAATATATACAACCCTAACACCAAAATTATACAAAATAACAACATTATTGCACTTTACAAAAAATAACAATATTTTTTACACATAATATACAAAACAAACAAATTAGGGTTCCTCCTTCTTCCTACTGCCCCCTCCCACTTCTACTACCCCAGGCGGCGGCGTCGCCTAGTCACCGCTAGCCACCCGCTGGATTTTTTTTGAATCTAAAAAATAAAATACACATATAAACATTGATTTCTCTTCGAAAATACACTTGCAACATATATACAAATAAAAAATACATGTAAATACTTAAAAATAATATATTTTACATACACTAGACACACACATACATACATACAACGATTTATAGATCTACAAATTAAATACACAAATTTATGTATGCCATACATACACTTGACATACACACAAAAGCATATACAAAAAATACAAATATATACTCAGATATACACACTCATACAGTAATATACACATTCATACACTTGTGTGCTTGAAATAAATATATGTATATACACGAACATACATATACATACACTTGTAGAAAAAACTAACCATACACTTTCTTCCACCTTCAAACAACCATTAACAACTAGATGTTGTCCTGACTCTTCCAAAATGTCCTTCATACGGTGAGGAATGACAAGCCTGAAAAATAAAATTTTGTTCTATCTCGGGGACACACCTCCGATCATGTTGTCAACACAAATTTTAAACAGATAAGGCTCATCCCAAAAATAAGAACGACAATCTCAATAAAACCTTTTATTTTGTGCAGAAGAGAAATCAGGAGGGTCAATACCGCTTACCAAAAAATTAGCAATGTCAGCATACCATGGTACCTCCTCGAGTGATCCTGCCAGTAACTGCTCATCAGGAAAGGTCTCTAGAATGTCCGCCATTTCTATCTTCTTCTCGGCTCCCTCTAATCTAGACAAGTGGTCTGCAACCTGGTTATCTGTACATTTTCTATCTCGGATTTCCAAGTCAAACTCTTGCAATAAGCGTACCCAATGAATTAATTGTGGCTTGGAATCCTTCTTTTCTACCAGATGTCAGATAGCTTGGTGGTCTGTATGCACAATCACTTTAGAGCCCACCAAGTATGATCTAAACTTGTCAAAAGCAAACACTACAGCCAACATCTCCTTCTTCGTAGTAGTGTAATTCAACTGGGCTTCACTCATAATCCGGCTAGCGTAGTATATGGGATGCATAATCTTGTCTTTCTCTGCCCCAATACTGCACCAGCCGCATAGTCACTGGCACCACACATAACTCAAACGATGCTTGCCAGTCAGGTTCCACAATGATAGGTGTTTGGCACCAACTTATGCTTCAACTCCTCAAACGCTAACCTGCATTCATTAGAAAAGACAAACGTGTGATCTTTTTCAAGCAGTTTACATAAAGGGTTAGCAATTTTAGAAAAGTCCTTGATGAACCGTCTATAAAAGCCGGCATGTCCGAGGGAAACTCCTCACTGCTCTAACTGAAGTAGGTGGTGGAAATTTCTCAATTACTTCTACTTTAGCGCGATCTACCTCAATCCCTTTGCTCGACACATGATGTCCCAACACGATTCCCTCTTGTACCATGAAAGTGACACTTTTTCCAATTCAGGACCAAATTAGTTTCAACACATCTCTGTAGCACCCTTCTCAAGTTAATCAAGCATTCATCAAATGAATTTCCCACCACAGAAAAATCGTCCATGAACACATCTAGTATGTCTTCCACTATATCAGAAAAGATTGCCATCATGTAACTCTGGAAGGTGGCTGGTGCATTACAATCCCAAACGGCATCCTCTTGAAAGTGAATGTGTTGTACGGACAGGTGAAAGTGGTTTTCTCATGATCCTTAAGGGCGATATAAATCTGATTATACCCCGAGTATCCATCTAGGAAACAAAAGTGTGACTTCCCTGCCAGTCTATCTAACATCCTGATCAATGAAAGGCAGTGGGAAGTGATCTTTCCTGGTGGCGTTATTTAACTTTCTATAATCCATACATATACGCCAGCCAGTAATTGTTCGGGTGGGGATAAGCTCATTATTCTCATTCTCTACTACAGTCATCCTACCTTTCTTTGGAACATATTGGACGGGCCACCCAGGTACTGTCAGATATAGAAAGATGATGCCCGCGTCCAGCCACTGATTACCTCATTTTTCACTACTTCCTTTATGTTGGGATTCAGCCTTCTCTGAGGTTCTATTGAAGGTTTGTGGCCCTTCTCCAATAGAATCTATGCATACATGTCGTCAGCCTAATCCCTTTATATCAGCAATGGTCCACCCAATAGCTTACTTGCACTCTTTCAACACCTGTATCAATTGTTTTACCTGCACATCTAGCAAAGAGGATGAGATAATAACAGGTAAAGTGGAATTTCGGCCCCAAGAACGCATACCTGAGGTGTGGAGGCAACGGTTTAAGCTCCAGCTTTGGTGGTTCCTCAATTGAGGGCTTGGCAGGTGGTGTTGCCCGTTGAGC